>NJDD01009474.1:8743-28584 GCA_002245505.1 Calephelis nemesis
ATCTCTGTACCAAATTTCATCAAAATTGGTTCACTGGTTTAGGCGTGAAAGCGTAACAGACAGACAGACAAAGTTACTTTCGCATTTTTATTATTAGTAGGGATAGGGACGCACCGCGGCCAGCCGGTACCGCCGCAACCGCAATGTCCCTATATTTTAAACCTGTAATTTACAGGTTTAAAATATAGGGACATTGCGGTTAAATATAGGCTGTAATATCTCCGAAACTATTCGTTTAATTTACATGCTGTAAAGGGCGATATTGTTCTATATTAAATGTAAAATTTATTTAAGATACTTAAATATATAAGGATTAATGCTGTATTGCTTAAAATCGCTTCGTAAACAAGCCATTACTTTTCGTAAAAAGTAAAGGATAAAAATTGGTTATTATAGGCTATCCCTAAGAGATAAATATATACCATCGTGAACTTTTTTGTAGACCTTTATAAGGTAAACAATACTTAGTACATTATTTTGATCTATCTCGTAGAGTTTAGCCAGCGTTTGCAATGCAAGCGCAAAAAAATGTGTTTATTTACGACTTCGCATTAGATATCTTGAAATTATCTGTGGTTCTCTAATATATGAAGCATGTTAATAAACTTAAAAACCTTCTTCTTGAATAACTCTACCTATTTAAAAAAACCGCATCAAAATCCGTTGCGTAGTTTTAAAGATATAAGCATACATACATACAGACAGACGCGGAAAGCGACTTTGCTTTATACTATGTATAGACTAGCTGCTGCCTGTAGCTTCGTCCGCGTTTTCACAGGAACCCGTTGTGCGATCGGGATAAAAAGTAGCCTATATGTTATTCCAGGTCACAATCTATCTGTTTTCCAAATTCCAGACAAACTCGTTCAGCCATTCCAGCGTGAAAGAGTTACAAACGTACATACATATATACTCACAAAATTTTGCATTTATAATATTAGTAGGATTAAACCTTAACTACCCCGTCAATAAAGAAGTAAAAGTTTCTCCTAATATTAAGAGACAACCGAAGCCTATAGATCCCATAGATGTCTTATCATGTTACAGGTGCCTCACGGTTCTGCAGCCTTGTTGCTAACGCTGCAGGGAACCGTCCAACCCATCTAAATAATAATGTCTCGGGCTCAGCACTCTGCTCGGCCCACAAAGCCGGGAAAGTTTTAAAAACCACGAGGCTGGCAACACATTAGCCATTTCAAAAGGTCAAAACACCTATACTAAGATACAGATAAGAGCAACATGAGGTTGGCAAAAAGTAATAAAAGTAAGCTATGACGTCATCAACTAGTCTGACTGCCAATACTTTCTACTGGAGTATAAACGACGAGTTTAGTTCACTAGCAGGTAGAGTTTCCAATCCTCCCGGAATGCTCAGAGATTCCGGTAATAATGGCTGATCTCCCGAGCTCCCGAGATGCAATAATATATGCGGTTTTTTTCTAAATCTAAACTTACTAACATAAATTAACAAAATCTAATATACCACAATCGAAAACAGTTATAAATATTTACTTCGATTTTTAGTGTACAACCTTTTGTAACTACGATAAGATCCCCTCAAATATTAAATGCCGCTAATGAGTAAAAAAAGGAATGTAAATATAAATTTATAAAAAAGATATTTACAAAAGTTTTTTATCGAAACTCCATCTCTGTTAAAATCGTCCCGGTTTAGTTTATTTGAGATATGGCAACCCTACTAGCGATGGGTTTGTATTACTCTTGCAAAATAAAAAAGGCATTAAGTATAAGAAAAAAACAGAATCATAGATCTGTTGTCTTGTTTTTAATCGACTAAATGTCTCGCTTGACCCTATTTGTAAACCAGTGTTTGGTCATACCAATTACATATATATTTACATAACGTATGTGGTTTTACTAATTTCGGCTACGCAATAGACGTTTTAAGATTGGATTCGCCTATTTAGCAATAAGTATTTGAGTGTGTACAAATATCGTTAGTTTTGTGAACTCTTTCCTATTGCCTAGTTCCTGGAACATTATAGCTGCTGACTTAAATATATTGAAGGGAAAACTTCTTTAGCGGCGTAGCCCACTTCTTTTTGGAATGGGTGAAAACTTCTAAACTCGCGTCAGGACTCGTGACCTGATCATAAATTCGTAAGACGGCGCAGGGCGCTTGCGCGAATGTTCGTGTTGTATTCTACCACATAAATAGCATTTTCATACTGATAATTAAAGCAAATCGTACAAAATCATTCCCTAACCGTTCCAAAATATCAAAAATGCACAACTTTAATTCTGCCGGCACTCCCGGAGTGCAACCCGTTTTGTTTCATATCTATTATATTATACTAGCTGACCCGGCAGACTTTGTTCTGCTATTTTTTAAATGTGATTCTAGTAAAAAAATTGGGAGAGTCATGCTTATTACTTAGGGATCTAAGTAATAAGCATGACTCCCCAATTTTTGGTGAAAATCAGGAAAGTTTTTCGGAGGAGTACGGTAACTAACATTGTGAGAATTAAGATATGGTTGCTCCATTTCGTCAAATAATCTCTTAATACTAATTCTTGGACCAATTACATTTATTGATATAAGCAATTTTTTTAAGATATTGGATTGCAAATAAGTAGATGGATTTCCTGATGGTAAGAAATTCACGCCGCCTATAAACATTAAACACCAAAGGTAATAATGGTGCGTTGCGTTTTTCAAATAAAGATATGTAAATTCAATCTTTTTTTCTAATTTCCGTTGCACACGGCTTCGTACACACGTTAAAATGCCTTTTTAATTAGTGATGGGAAAGAATTAAAAGGTACCCTAGATATTGATCCGGACAAGGAAGGAGAAATTAACAGACATACTGACGAAAATTTTAATTATCCTCGTTTTGTTATTTGTATACAATACAGTACATGTAACAATAATTAAAAAAATGTTTGATGTAAAGATTTAGTTTTGTTTCGTATTTTATCATATGTCCAGATGTATTTGGTTGTTGACTACTGAATTGCCAGCGATGAAGAAATTTACGTCATTGGCAATATTAACATCGAACACTTTTTTATAATGCAGGATGGTAAGTTTTATGTTAACTTTACCAAAGGAGATCTGACAAAGGGATTCTTATTGGTGAATAGCGCACGGGCTTTATCGGTATCGGTCTTAGCACTATCAGGGCCTTGGCAAAATTTATACAGCGCTTTCTAAATGTAGTTAAAATTTATTTATTATTTTAATATTTAACTGAACTTTACAGTATGCTAAACGTTAATTTATATGCAAATACTGATATACTTTTACGTTAGGTACTTTTATTATCTAGTCTTTCTATCACATATTCTTAATTTAGGGACTTAAGAATTTGTGACAAGTAAGCTCACGCCCCTTTGTGTCCTACGCCCTGGGCGGTCGTCCAAACAAGCCCTACTCTAACGCCGGCACTGTCTTTGGGTTCCAACTAACGTGGTCTAGCCATAGGTGTTAGTAAACGATTTTAATACATAAAACGCAAAGATTGAAATAATGTAAATACAGCAATAAATTTAATGAACACACATACCTAGAAATATCACTACACTAATGACTGCCCCTAATGAGAATCGAATCGAGTTTCGCTAATGCTCGTTGGCGTAGGCGTGTATGTATTTTCTCAACCAACGATGGGGTTGAGGTAAATATTATAATCAATTAATTTCAGTGTCAAACTTTATTTGTCAAATATATTAGACTGTAAAGTAAAAATTATAAGTATCTTCACGCCCATATCCCCGAAGAGGTAGGCAGAGGCACCCACGACTAGCCGAAGATACAAAGTCCCACAATGTGATAGTGGCCTATCGCCAATCTGGCACATATCCAATCCCGAGTAACGTTTTTTTTATTAATAAAAAATTGAAAAAAACCCAATTCTCTTTTTGTTGCCCGACCCTGGATTCGAACCCGGACCTCAGGCAGTCAAGTCCAACAACTGAACCGCGAAAGAGGAGATAAAAAATTAAATTGAAATGAATACGATTGTGCCCAAAAAAATTTCTAAAAAGAGACGTTTTCATTGTTAGGTCCATTCGTTCCAAATGTCCCATATTTTCCAAGCAATATAGCACAGACTATTAACCCGTCTTTTTGGAGCCTCGAAAAAACAAAGAATCGAGGAATATTATCTGCAGAGAATAGAGCTTAAAAATTTAATACCCTTTGCTGTGATGAATGAACGAATACGCTTTATACACCAAAAGTTACGATGGTCGTAATTGTACTAAGTACTAACTTATTTTAGGTGTAGTTTGTAAACAAATCTCTTTTGTATTTGTTTTGTAAACAAATACAAAAGAGATGGAACATCTTAGTTATGTCTGGGCTTGTCACGACACGTATAAGCGGTTTGCCAATCTTTTTTATTTATCAGTATACAGAATTAGAGTTTTGGCGCCATCGTGAATGAAGATGGTCGTAATTTTTTTTATAATTATTAAATTTCGTGTTTTTATTGAGTGAAATTACAATTACAATTTTGTTCAGTGAAAGTGTACAAAAGAAATTAGTTTATCAAATCAAAGCAAATCCTAATACATATAAATCTCGTGTCACAATGTTTGTCCTCAATGGACTCCTAAACCACTTAACCGATTATAATAAAATTCGCACACCATGTGCAGTTCGATCCAACTTGAGAGATAGGATAGCTTATATCTCAATTTATGGTAAAAAAATAAATGAATTACTATCCGAGCGAAGCCAGAACGAGCAGCTAGTTAACTATAAATATTGTACAGAATTAATTCTGCCACAGAGTTATTACGAGTATAGACCATTACATAAATTTACTTTGAGTGTTTTTGTCAATTTTTGACTACCATTATTAGGGTTAGGTCATTTCGTGTAATTTGTCCAGCTAAATTTCTACATCTATATATAGACTTAAGAAATACTCACGATGTTTCTGACAACCCTCCACATTCTCGGGCCAGTCGCAGGAGTGGGCGTTTTCATTGTACAGCAGACCCCCGATACACAGTTGTTCCGTGGCCGTTCCGTTCCAGCAGGTCCAGTAACGGGTACAGGATGTCTCGTGCCCGAATATACCGTACAGCCAGTCACAGTGCTCCGTTCCGATTGGAGGATCTAAACATAAGTATCAGTGATGAGTAAAGCTGCAAGTTCTCCGTATTGGTCCGTGTCTCCGGAGTAGAATAGACTATCTGCCTTTTTACCTGGTACCCTGTTTTAGTCCGGGCTCCATTGCAGAATAGACCATCTGCCTTCCCGCCAGGCAGCTCGTAAATGGCCAGCATAGCTAGCACCGTGACATCTGACTAGGTGGTAGAGTTTTGCAGCGACTCATCCGGATTTGTACCACCCCTTACCTATTCCGCCGCCATATCGTCTTGACGTTTTCCGGTTTGGATTGTAAGGTAGCCGGCAAACTTACTTTTGCTCGAGGCCTAACATCCCGGCCTCAGTTGGCAACGCATCATTGCCACTTTTGGTGTCTCTAGGTGGCGTGAATTTATTACCATCATGAAATCCGTCTGCTTGTTTGCCTTTCAATTCCATAAAAAAACCTGCTAAGAGTCGAATATAGGTCACATGGGTAATTTCTGACAAGAACATTGGTAGCAGAGTGCTGTTCAGAATCTTGCCAATATATGTCATCTCATCATAATAATTATAATTGTATTCATAATGACTGTCATTTTCCGTATTGGATAGAATTGGATTGGAGGTAGCCGATAGTCTTACCACGTCTTACAGAATAAGCCTAATATCCCGGCCATTGATCAGCGACACATCTGCAACATATATGGTGCCTATAGGCTCAGTTGCTTCTTACCATAAACGAGATGTGTACTTCTTCGCTCTGTCTTGTTAAATAAAAAAAGACTACACCTAGACCGTTGATAAGCCTAGACCTGAAGTCAAAGGCGAAGGTCATGACTGTCGTTTTTTTTTTTTGTTAATTAGAGATCACTAAAAATATTGTTTTTCTCAGTCCATCAGTTTAAGTGGATGACTTGTGACAACTGGCCTGGATTGGTACCACCTTCTTACTATTCCTATTCCTGATGTCAGTGCTTGCTGCTGTCGTTTAGTCTGGTATTTATTTGTAACTCATAGCGGTATTTACGTGAAACATTAGCAACAAGCATAGGTACAGGTATTCTAATTGTAAGAGACAACCGTGGCCTATAGACACCATAGACGTTATAAGTGCGTCGCTGTCCTGTGGCCGGAATGTTTGGTCAGTTGTGCAAACCTTCCGGCTGTCCTACTTTCCAGAACTGAACATCACAGGGTCATTATTGCCATAGGAATAGATAAGGCAGTGGATCCCTACCCTGACAAGTTGCTGCATAGCTCTCTACCGCCTGTGCTCTTGTTACATTAACAACTACTTAGCCTGTGCTCGCCTTTTATGATGTGCCTTGCAGAAAGGCAGGTGGTCTACCATTACAACAAATTGCATGGATTAGGATCACTGCCTTATCTATTCCTGCCACCGTAACGACAGTAATGCCGCTGTCATGTTCCGGTCAAGGAAGCACTGCAGCTAAAAAATTACTTATGAGGTTTAAATTATAACCTCAGGATGACAACGCTTAACGTGACATGACACTTTTCTTGAAAAGCCTTTTATAACAATATAAGAGAAAAAAGCTAGAAATTACTAACTTATTTGCACTTTAGGATATTCGCAGTAGTTAGACCTCCAGGGGTAGTCGCAGCCTTCTGTAACTCCCCTGTGTTTACCAGCGAACACCAACCCATTGGGGCAGTCATACTGAACTGACTGTCCTCCATCACACTCCCAATATTTGTCACAGTATTTGTCATCAGCGACCACCCGAGACTTCGTCTTGCAGGGATCTTCCACTTGTGCACAGGAAACCACCGATATACTGACGAGAACTGAAACCAAAAGATTGTGAAATTTAGTATAAGTCTTATTTATTTTAGACTAGCGGCCCGCCCCGGCTTTGCTCGGTTATCCATATTTCTACACTATAATATAACATTGTAAAAAAAGGTTTTGATTTTTTGTTTGTTTGAAATGAATAGGCTCCGAAACTACTGAACCGATTTCAAAACTTCTACCACCTTTAGAATGATACATTATCCCTGAGTGACATAGGCTTTGTTCCATCAAAATCGGTGCAGTAGAAACCAAGTTACGCAGGCGAAGCTGCGTGAAACTCCTAGTGAAATAGACATATTTATCTTCCTCTTCAATCACTTTATCTATTAAAAAAAACCGCAGCAAAATTCGTTGCGTAGTTTTAAAGATTTAAGCATACAAAGGGACATAGGGTCAGAGGAATCAACTTTGTTATATACTATGTAGTGAAGTCTTATTTATTGTTAAACCTGATTCTGATAAAATTATGTTTCCGAGTAATAGATTAAAAGTCTTTCAAAATGTCATGTAAAAACTAATCTGACAGCACTAAACGTGTTTTGTCTCTTTCTATTCTATCGTTGAAAAAAGTGTAGAACAAAATTACCACCACTTCTACTTGGCACTTACTATTTTTAAGTTATCCTTGTCTTCTTCATTCCACATTCTTACATACTATTCCTCCAAAACGATAAAAAACATCATTAGTTGACATGCCCGGACTAATCTGACGTACTAAAATCGCCAAATAGAGGGCAGATGGATTATGAGCTGGGGATTAGCGACACAATGGCCGCGGTATTGGTTTTTCGTCCGCACATCAAAGGCATGTACAGTACAAAAATGGCAATATGATTTTGTACGTGGCCCATCAAAAACATAAATGTTATAAGATAACCAAGCTAAATACGCATCTTTGGTAACTTATCCGACAAAAAACTTTTATGTGTGCTGTGTTAACTTTAGTAGAATGCTCTTGCTTTGAATTTTATGAACATTCTTACGAGTTTTGAATGATTGATGTGTCAATATATTTAATTAACGAAAACATATTTTTATACCAGCAAACATTATACCGCCCGCGTCTGTTAAATGATTTTCTTTAAATGTCTTATTAAAATAAATAAAATAAGCCTTTATTGCTGTTTAAATGTTTACAAGTACATAGTATTCTTAAGCCTAATCTATAAAACTATACATATTTAATGTGTTAGTTAACATCGGCAAACAGTTCCTTCTCAACAGCTTGTCCGTCGACAAAGGCCTCCTCTAAAGATTTCCAAGAGTTCCTGTCTCTTGCAAGACGTAACCATAGCGGGCCAGCTGTTTTCTTAAAATCATCCTCCCATCTTTTAGCTTGCCTACCTCTATTTCTTGTACAACCTCTCATTAATAAAATGTCTTATTAGTACCTAATTATTCTGATATTCTTGTTGAAGACGATTTCAAAAATCAAACTTAAAATCGGTACAGCAGCTTTCTACTTTCAAGTGTTTTGAAAACCTACTTTTGATATAAACAAGTGTGTATGTATGTCCATTCTACAGATGCATATATTTATAGAATTTTTCCAGACGTGTTATGATCTAAAAGGCGTGTATCCTAATAATATTATAAATGCGAAAGTTTGTATGTATGGATGTATGGATGTTTGTTACTCTTTCACGCAAAAACTACAAAGCCTATTACGATGAAATTGGTATGTAGGTAGCTGAAGACCCAGAATAACATATAGGCTATTTTTTATCCCGGAGTTCCCGCGGAATTGGGACTTACGCGGGTGAAACCGCGGGGCGCAGCTAGTAAGAAATATAGCAACCTCTGTTTGTCAATGTCAGACATTACGCAACTCGGAAGAGCTTTCTCCTGCGCGTGCGCAGCCACCGGTGTTACGAACATTAGCGAATCGATTATGACGGCTTGTAAACAAATATTGCTCATGCAACAGTTGTCAATGGAAAAGTTTTGTCATTTGTAGTGAATGTGAGAATTCCTATTTGCAAATTTAAGAGTTTTAACCGACTCCAAAAAGGGGTGAGGTTATCAATTCGACTTAATATTTCTGTGTATATTTGTTACGCTAATCGCGTAACTCAACATGTAACGGCAAATAACTCGTTACATGTATCTATATATCTTAGTCATAATAGTCATTATAAGTAAGGCGGGGCCTGGCTAGTCACAGTTCAGCTACTCGTGAGTGCCCTTGTGGTATTACTGTCTACACTTTCAGGGATACAGGCGTGAAGATAAAAACTCACAAAGTCCTTTAACTAGTATTTACAAAACGTCATCTCTGTCAATGTCAGATTTTGCGCAACTCGGAAGAGCTTTCTCCTGCGCATGCGCAGCCAACAGTATTGCGAACACGAACGAATTGATTGTGACAGTTGTAAACAAATATATTCGTTGATTTGGTTTTTTAAAACATCTTCACGCCCATATTCCCGAAGAGGTAGGCAGAGGCACAACAAGTGCACCCACGACTAGCCGAAGACACTAAGTCCCACAATGTGATGTTCCAGCATGAAGGGTATAGAAAACCTTAAAGAATAGGCTAAATGTATTTATGCCTCAGTTGGGTAAAGCACTAATACCTACACCGGTGTTCAGACAGCACTATTTTTTAGGGATGAATAGAAGATTAGTCTCTATATTAACCTTGTTTATTATTGTTGTATTTATGTCTCCTTGAACGAATTTAAATAAGTTTTAGCAAAGAAATAAATTAAACTAAAGAGAAGGAAGAATGTTTTAACATCAGACGGAAAAAGAAGAGTTTTGACGTTTGTTTATGTGTCTGTCCGTGGCATCATAACTTTTGAAAGAAAAGCTGACCTGATCAAAATGATTCTTAGCTGCGTTCCGTATATTATTTTGGGGTTATTAAGAATTTAAAGTACATCCAATATTTAATGATATAAATAAAATAATACGCGTACGAAGCCGCAGGCTGTAGCTAGTTGTAAATGAATTAGCCAAATAAGCCCCCTGTTTGCACGCGTGTACAGAAAAGGTCTATCCGAGCCTATTACTTAAATTATACGAACTAATTTATAAAATGTCGGATATATATTTCTATCTATTCATGTATGTAATTGGTTTCGTGTATTATGTTCAATTACTTTACGGTATAAACGATAAAAATATCCAAGTCACTTAATTGGATCGGATATTCAGTGACATTTCATGAAAGGTCGTAGGATCGGGCGAGTTCAAGATTTCTATATTTAGGAATATCAATGTACAGTCAATAGAATTTATTTGACAGTTTCTGTATATTAATATTATAAAAAGGAAATGTTTGATTTTTTCTTTGTTTGAAATGAATAGTCCGAAACTACTAGACCGATTTCAAAAATTCTTTCACCCTTAGAATACTGCATTATCCCTGAGTGACATAGGCTTTGTTTCATCAAAATCGGTGAAGTAAAAGCCAAGTTACGCAGGCGAAGCTCCGTGCAACTGCTAGTATAGTATATTGTGCTACGATCTCACAGTAGCGAAAGTGCGAAAAACCAAATTTGATTTTAATGATGTCTCTACATGATCTAGGTACACAAAACATAAGCATTTTCCCTTGGGATCCCATCATCGGGTCTAGACTTGGTTGGAACAGGGCTATGTTGGAAAAACGCTCTTTCAATTAAGAAAATAATGTTTGCAATCGGTTGCGTAAAAACGGAGGAATAGATTGACGTACATAAAACATGAAGGCAGCAGGAATTTAACCTTTTTTCAAGGTCTGTTGAAAATAGGTTGTTAACATTAATATTTTCTTAAAATCCTATGGTTAACTTTATCTTTATATTCGACTCCTATTTATTTATGTGTTTAATTCGACTTCGATAGATTAGGTAATATATTCGTTTTCTATTTTTTTATGTATTTGAGTCGACTTCGATAGATTAGATTATATATTCGACTTCTATTTTTTTATGTATTTGAATCGACTTCTCTGTCATATTTTCACCAATTGAAAAAATATTATTTTAAAAGACGGTACTTATGGGTTGGTCACTAACACGTATGGATCTGATGATGGAAATTGGAGAAATTGAGGAAAATACTCAATTTCTCTGATTAGATGACGTGATGATTGAAATCGTAGTATTGTGCAGTTGAATGCGTTTGAAAAAATATAACATTATTGCTGCGGACTGTACTTCGCGTGATCTTGCAGCGCTTCGTTTATTTTAAATAGAGTTGTGCACTCTAGATATTGTTTTTCTACGACTTAGTATAGTATTAAAAGTGTAGTGTTTCGCAAAACAAACAAAGATACTACCCTGGAAACAGACATCATTCCAGATTAAAGCTGGATTTTAAAATCTTTACTTTAAATTCGAAGTTGTTTTATTTTCACAAAGCTTTTCTTTATTGCAGTTTCGCTTTTGATGTTATAGGTATATTGCTACATGAAAAATTGAAAAAAAGTATCTTCACGCCCATATCCCCGAAGAGGTAGGCAGAGGCACAACCAGAGCACGTTTTAACAGTGGAACAAGTTTCTGCCTGGGAGTTATAACAAGTATGTCTAAACATTTCTTACTGTCTGCCCTAGTGGAATAGTCTTGTATCTTCACGCCTTTATCCCCCAGGCAGCTATAACTAGACTACCCACAACGATACCAAGTCCCACAATATAATAGGTGGCAAACCTTACTTCAATCAGAATCAAATTTTAGTTCTTTTATTAATGACGTGTGCTAAGTTCTAGTTTCCTTTCTTTCTTTAAATTCCAAGCAATGTTGTTTGTTCACTAGAAAGTTAATAAAACATCTATTACACCAATCTGGGAATCAAACGCGGGACCTCAAAAAGTCAAGTTTAATACCGGATGTTTTTCTCTAACACGATATTAGTCTTGTAGTTAAAATGAATAGATAATTTCCATACGTTATTTCCATCTCTACGTTAGAAACGTTCAATTAGAATGTTAGAATATGAGCTTACAAATCATGTGGCTCCACCATATACTGCAAATGACATAATCAACTAAGATTTCCACAGTATTCAAGCTATTTCAATTCCGCAACGTGTTGCTTATTCGGAAACCTAACAGCTATTTCAAAACGTGCGGTCATGTATGGGTTTGTGTCGATCTAGAAACTATGAATGGAAAGTCCGGAACTTCTGACGTTTCTGACATAGGTAGTTTGAAGACGTTTTATATTTGGAAACCTACCATTTGATTGTTGTTAGTCCATAAAAAGCCGTGGTGGTTGTTTGGGATTGATTTGGGATGGGGCCTCATTGGTCGAGTGGCTGGCGTACAGAGTAAAAAATTTACAGAGAGAGTAAAAAAGTTTTATGACAAACTTAGGTTAATATATTTTACAGAGATTTTTATTATTTTTTCAACTTCATACATATAGCAATAATATATCTTGTGTTTACAAAAGTATATTTTCAAATTAATATACATTTAAGTGACTTTTATCGATATGTTTTATTTAATTTCATCTTGTCGAAGAACCATTGGCGACCAGCAATAGCCTCCTGTATTATAGGTGCTGAAAGTGGACACAAATGGAAAAATAAATTGGTGTCCACTTTGCCCACCTGCCAAAAATACCAATTGGTGCTCAAAGTGGACTAGGCTAGGTGCCGAATGTTCAGGTGCCGAAATATTGGGTGCTCAAAGTGGACTACCTCGGCGTACACGCCTAACTACAATGACCAAACGTGAGGCTCGGGTTCGATTCCCGACGGGGGCAGGCATTTATGTGATAAACTTTTAAATGTCTACATTTCCGGGTCTGGGTGTTTATTAAATTTATTCTGGTATCTATTTAAGTATTTATATGTATTACAATAGTTGACTAACCAAGCATATAATTTGCTTACTTTGGGGTTAGATTCAATTTGTGTAATTTGTCCAGGAATTTTAATTATTATTTATAATGAAACATCTACTAATAGACTGCAGGCCCATGCCAAGGTATATATGGGTCATATGAACCACGTAGGTGACGTATATAGGACGATATATAATAAGACAGCTTACAGGTGACGGCATAGTGCTGAATCTTATTATTTTATGCTCTTGTATCGTCCTATATACGTCACCTCGTGGTTCATATGACCCATCTATTTTTGGGCATGTGCCTTGCAGATCTGCCTCGCTTCTTCCAAATTCATTACCCTTTCCATACAAACATGCCGGTTTCGAAGTACCTTGACACCATTCTCCGACAAAAGCAATTTGATCGTCGAATGTCAACTTAGGTCTCCCATAGTACCATCCTTCCACTTTCGCGTTGTATATCTGCTTTGTTAATCTGTCATTTGCCATTCTTTCCACATGACCAAACCAGCGAAATGCGACCTCTCTTATTTTAACACCAAAACCCTTTTTTTCAGTCAATGCTTATCATGATGTCTGAATACAACACTGTTACAAAGAAAAAAGCTTTATATTACAAAATGCTTTATATTATAAATCCAAGAAATCGCAGAATTTAAAGTCAATTCCAAACAAATATAAGCTTTCAGAGATCAATATCGCCTTACAAAGTGGAAAGTTTTGAGATAAAACTCTTTGAGACGTTCTAAAGCAATTTATATGAATGAGTTTAACTTTTTCATCCTTTGGGATAATGGAATACTAATTTCCTTATTATAATAATACTAGTTGATACCCGCGGCTTAGCACGCGTTGTGTATAATTGAGATGATAACT
Source organism: Calephelis nemesis (assembly GCA_002245505.1). Taxonomy (NCBI): domain Eukaryota; kingdom Metazoa; phylum Arthropoda; class Insecta; order Lepidoptera; family Riodinidae; genus Calephelis; species Calephelis nemesis. The sequence continues at coordinate 22,292 of NJDD01009474.1, forward strand.
ATCCTATCTTTTAAGTTAGACCAAAATACGGGTACATGTGAAATTTGATTGAAATCGGTTCAGTAGTTTTAGATTTTATCGGCAACATACATCGTGACACAAGATTTGTATATAAATAAGATTTGTTTTATTTGATGGTGTTGGACTCAAAAATGTGGTTGGTGTTGTGTGTCACCAGTATAGATGATGATGGTGCTTCTGTGATATAACGGTTGTCGAACTTGAATGCATCAGGACTCGGGTTCAATTCTCGGGTCGGGCAACAAAAAGAAAATGGGATTTTTACAATTTTCTAATAAAAAAAACGTTGCTCGGGATTGGATATGTGCCCGGTTGGTGATAGGCTTGCGATCTATCACATTGTGGGACTTAATGTCTTCGGCTAGTCGTAGGTGCCCTGGTTGTGCTTCTGCCTACCCCTTCGGGGATATGGGCGTGAAGATACTTATTTATTTATATGTACGGTGTTGCGTGAGTACGCTCGCCAATATGAGGTAACTTTATTCAAGTTTCAAATTTATTTGTTTTATTCTCTGTTTGTGTATATTTGGTACGAGTACGAGTACCTATATATTTGTTACAGTCAACCTTTAGGTGACTGGGAGAGAATGCATTTAGCATTAGGTTCGCCTTTTGTCCTCACAATTTTCATACGTGTACAATAAAGTAAAAACAAAAATAAAATAAAATAAACGGGCATGACACCCGCTCTGGCTCATTCTTGGTGCAAAGACTCGCGTTGGCCATCCAACGTGGTAATGCCGCTAGTGTCATGGTTACTTTTGCACCAGGAATGCTTCGAGGTGGTTTATTTGAATAATTATTTGTTAGTTATATGGTATTTTTAAGGTAGGTTTTAATATTGTTTTTGGCAAATTTATTATGAAAGTCATAAATTTATTGCGTTAAGTGTATTTAAGCCCCTCTGAGTATACTATTTATAACCAGTCAACAGTCCACGCGAAAGCGATTTTGCCGCCCAATTGTCCACACGTTTTGCGAAAAATGGCGGGAAATCGGAAAAACGACGATATCTTTCGATTTATGTATTAAAAACATATAAATGTATATATTTTTAGGATCCCTGAGAATTCAGCTACCTAATAACGTAAAAATGTGTATGTTTAACCCCAAAACCATTTGCAACGAACAAAATGCAAAAAAAATCCGTGTTTTTTCCCAATTTTCCCAAGAAAAACATTTCTTATGAAAAACAAACGAATTTTATTTACCTTCTAAATACTTTTATCGAAAGAACATGAAACATTTAACAAAATGCAATTACAAAAACAACAATGTCCATGCAAATATTTTACCACACAAGCTCGGGAAAAAAACGGGTCGTTATCTCACTACCTGCTACCCGGTACTACAAAAAATCTTTGTTTTCTATTATGTAATAAACACGTGACCATAACGTGGTAAGGACTAAATACAGGCCATAGCAATACTTATTTGGCTCTTAGTTGTTATTAATAACATCTTAAACAAAAAGCTTTAAAGCACTTAGAAGACGATTAACTTAGAAAAAAATAATATCGTTTCTGTCGCCAGCTCTGCTGGTAATCTTTTGTTTTAACATTTAAACTTCTGGACAGATATTTTAACACATTTTTACTTGATTTAATTTTTAAAAAATCAGGCATTAGATATAGCTTAGCCTTATCAACGGGTTTGGTAAAAGGCTTTTCTATCAAATCTGTTATACGGCTTGCCCTCCATATTTAACCGCCTGGTCGGTCGAGTGGCTAGCGGATACGCCTAACTATAACGACCGACCGCGAGGCTTAGGTTCGATTCCTGACGGGTCAGACATTTGTGTGATGAACATTTAGATGTCTGCATTTTCGGGTCTGGGTGTTTATTAAATTTATTCTGGTATCTATTTAAGTATTTCGATGCATTAGTATCGTTGACTAAAACCCATAATACAAGCAACAATTCAATTCGTGTGATTTGTCCGGGGATATTTATTTATTTATTACTAGCAGTTTCACGTAGCTTCGCCTACGTCACTTGGCTTCTACTGCACCGATTTTGATCAAACAAATTATACGTCGCTCAGGGATAATGTAGCATTCTGAAAGTGAACGAATTTTTTAAATCGGTCCAGTAGTTTCGGAGCCTATTCATTTCAAACAAAAAAAATCAAACCTTTCCTCTTTATAATAAATATTATGTATGATAATATTTATAATATAATTTCGTGCTAAGCTCAAGTGGTCGCCTATTAACGTTCGCCGAAACTGCCATATCCTGTCTCTTCTATACTCTATTCTCTTTGATCCATTTGCGCCTAATTGTTTAAAGGAGAGATTTAAGTTCTGTAACAGTGAAGTAAAATTTCTCAGGTCCAGTGATAATTTTACTCTTCAAGTTCCCTCTCGTAACACTTACTACTATAGCCGCTCTTTTACCTCGCAAGCAGTGAGGCTTTGGAATTCTCTTCCCATAGATATCAGGAGAGCTCCAAATATTAATATTTTCAAAAGTATGTTAAAGCGTCACTTTCTGCGTTCACTGTGATCAATACTTATATTGCTCGTTCTAAATTCTAATACCTATAATTAAAACAGGTTTCTGCATTTAGGACGATTTATTTTGTCTATTAGTAGATGCATTTTTATATTTTTAAGAGCACCATTACACAGTGTTCTGTTAAATCTTGTTCCATACTTGAGGGTTGCCTGGAAGAGATCGCTGACTTGGCGTAAGGCCGCCTTTGTGTATCTTATAATTTAAGTTTTATTTGATGTATTTGTAATTTATCTGTATTTAGTGCACAATAAAGAGTTATTGTATTGTATTGTCTGGATTTAAGTGGATACTAGATGGGCTGCAATGTTAACGTTGCTTTTGCAGAAACCACTTCTATCGACCCATCACCGCAAAAGGAATTCTATCCCTCAAGGTTCATCACCCATCAACTTTAAGTTAGTCGAACCAACTCATCACCAACGCAGTTACAACGCACACATAAATATTTTTGAAGTGAAACTTCTTTATCGGGGTTGGAAAAAAATTTAGTGTAACATTTTTTCGTTACGAGTCACATTTTTACGTTACGCGCCATCTTTGTTCTTATCCCTACCACGCGTGATTCGAAGTATACTTTCTCCAGCGGAGTAGGGATTGGCAATAAACTTTATTTAACCAATTTCTGTAAAGTTGCATATAGTAAATTATTTTTTGAAAAATAACTTCATAAAGAAGTTTCACTTCTTCACAGTGTACGCTAGTACACGCACACAATTTTTTTTAACATAATGGAAGGCAAATAAGCTGACGGATTTCCTAATGGTAAACTCACGTCGCCTAGAGACACCAAAGGTGGTAATGGTGCGCTGCCAATCTGAGGCCGGGCCTCGAGCCTTGCGAGGTAGGCAGCGAGTATTCAGTGTCAAGTGAACGAAGTTCGCCGGGTTGGCTAGTTCTACATGAAAAAGCTGGATTCATTGGTCTCGTCATTTGTTTTACTCAACATAAAGTTACGTCATTTATTATGACAAGGGTTACGTCCGAATTTTAGGCAGGCCGAGATTGTCCTAAAAACTTGGGGTTTGTCTGTTCCCTTCCATCGTATTCTTATAAATAATGAACCTTCTCTTGAATTGTTTAGTGATAAATAGTTGGACTCGTGGTTTTAACGTGTGGCATATTTTTTATTTATTTTATTATACACTGAGCTGATAAAAAAAAAACGAAAACATGGCAATACGAACATTCGCTCAAGCGCCCTGCCCCGTCTTACGAATCAAGTCACGTGTCCTGATGCCAGTTTAGAAGTTTTAACCCATTCCAAAAAAGTACGCAAAGCCGCTAAAGAAGTTACCAATTCAAAAAAACGATTACACTTCTTAGACCACTGAGGCCCATACGAGGCATTACATGTAATATTCTACGTCTTAAGCTTACTACAAAAAAAAAAGTTAACCAATAAGCTTAAACTATCTAATGTATACTAAAAACCAAACAATAAATGTTTAAGTACACTGTTCAATGTTCTATTATTATTTATATATTATACAGTTTCAAACAAACGAGTCTTAACTTACATACCTACAAGATGGCTTAATGACTACATAGTATAAAACAAAGTCGCTCCCTCTGTCCCTACTTCCCTTTGTGTGCTTAAATTATTTAAAATTGATTTTGATACGGTTTTTTTTAATAGATAAAGTGATGAAGGATTGAAGGATATATATTTCATAACCGTGCGAAGCCAGGGCAGGCCGCTAGTTTTACATATAAAGTAAAGAATGTTTTGACTTTTTTTTGATATTTTTTTAATGTTTTGTGTCGGTTTATCAAATTGGTGATACCTACCTAATAAAGTAAAAAACACAGAAACTCATTTGGAACATCAATGGTGTTTATGGGTGTTGGTTGTGTTTTACTATAGTGAGCTTTCAATAACCGTCTACGTATACTTTTAACTTCCTGTGGAAAAAGAGGGATGTTATCAGTTTAACGTGTATGTGTGAGTGTCTGTGGCATCATATTTTTTGAACGAATGGGCCGAGCGGATATTTTTGTTTAAAAGCTGATATGTCGGAGCAACCATATTAGTTCCTCTGAAAAACTAGAATAATTAAGTTAAATAATTTGATGATGTCCAGAAAATTAGTTTATAAACCATCAGTTGATTACTTTGAGTCGATTGCGATGTGAAATTAAGGTTATCATTGTTATTTCAATACTTTGCCTAACGACTTGTAAACACCTGCGTCCTGTACGTGCGCCGAGCCCTATAAGTACGGCCGCATCGTAAGCGATAAGGCATTCACGATTCACAAGCCGATGGCCGCACGTCGTTACGCTGCTCGTTAAATAAACGAAGATTAAAAACACTTGTGAAGTTTGTTTGAGAAGACCCAAAATGACTCATCATCATGGAAACAACAATTGTGGCATCAGTAATGCTGACGTCACACTTTTTAAAAACACTACGGATGTTCCTCATTCGTCATGATTGAGATGGTTCGCTACTATAAAGATATTTCTTAGGCATGCAGATTTTTTCTGGGGTCAAAGAAAATTTTGACTTTTTTGATATCTTTGAATCAGTTTATTAATATATTTAAATATACAAAAAAATAATCTTCTTGACAAAAAGTAAGAGGATATTTGACTGCTGTATTGTTTTTGTGGATGCTAATAGATTTCTCTGTCGATCGAAATTGAGGAAAATGCATAACTTTTGTGTACCTAGCTAACTTATTTATGAAAATCGAAGTCTGTTTTTAGAAGTTTAATTGCGCTTTAATTGGTTAGAGCATTCGTCGACTTGAGACGAAAGAGTACAGGTTCAAATCGTGTCTGGATCAAAAGATTTCCTTTCCTTAAAATTTTTAAAAGTATAGCCCAGGCACATGGCAAGTGCTAAAATGAAAATACCTTGGAAAGAATTCGTTGCCAATAATTAAAATGGCATGCGTTGCCAACCTGATACTGATAACCTCAATAGTCATGTTGTTATTGAAATTGATTTAACATTTAATCAACAACACCCAAATCTTAATAAAGCGTAAATTTAAAGAATTCTTCAAAATGTAATCGAAAACTGTGTTTGTAATGTCAAATCAGTACAAGCGAAGTAGGTATAAAGCCCGTCACACACGTAGCTATAACATATATTGTTATGCCGCGCTATAATATATATTATAGTAAGCTACTACACACGGAGACGATGCTATACCTAATATATATACCTATATTGCCCTCATTCGTTGATGGTCGGCCTAGCGTTAATATATATTAATATGCGATAATATATTCGTTGGGGGCGTTATAGAAATACATATTATATTTGCGTGTGCTGTCGCTTGAATATTTGTATAGAAAATATATTGTAATATGTCTTGATATAGTTCATATTAATATATATTATAGCTACGTGTGTGACGGGCTTAAGAAAATATATACAACGCGTATGTGGGTGGATGTAGATACCCGGGAAGATTAATGTTGACATTTCACGATCTAATCGTTTAAGTTTTATCCGAGGGTGGTGTCAAGAGTCTCCGAAAACGGCTTGTATGAAAAGAGTAATGTGTGCGGAAGAAGTTAGGCACGTTTACGAGGATAGTGAGATTTGACATTTGATAATATTGCCTATCATGTAAGGGACTTGACGTGATGATATGTCCCCGTATTTATTTTTCCCCGTGTTAGTCCGGGACCACTGATTAGAATAGACCATCTGACTCTTTGTCAGGCATTTCGCAAGAGGTGAGTACTGGCTAAAATTTAGGTCAGCCAACAAGACCACTGGTGGTAGAGTGCTGAGTCGG
>NJDD01009474.1:43522-72575 GCA_002245505.1 Calephelis nemesis
CCCTTGTATCTTTTAAAATAAGAGAACGATAAAACTCAAAAACAAATGTATACCATGTAGATTTCCACCGAAAATTAAACACTAACACTTAAAATATCTTACTGTCAAGAGATACCACTATGTAGCTTAGCGCAACCGTTTAACATAATACCTTTTAAGGCCCCTTATGCCCGATTTCACCAATAGCCCCTATACTTTAGGGGACCTTTTAACGTTATTTACGGGACTGTTTCAATATAAAACCGTCCCCTAAAACACGTTAAAAGGTCCCCTAAACATAGGGGCTCTTGGTGAAATCGGGCATTAGTCAGCCAGAAGAGCCAATCGCCGCACGCCCCCGTTCCATTTCTACTATGAAAAATTGCGCTCTTAAGTAAATGTCTTAAGCGACAAATCACTATTTTTGACACTATAAAAGTAATTTGAAAAAAAGTATAAAAACTGAAACACTTATCTTTTAGGTATAGTAGGTACTTATCTATGTTTATGTTAAATCTGGTGTCGATATTTTCATAATTGAAGTAGACAGTTGGGTTTTGCTTTCAAAAAAGGGTTAAGTTTTTGATTTTTTTATATCGAGCAAAGTGAAATGAATCGTGTTTTGGAAACACTAGTCTTATAAAGCATATTAATGTTAATCTTGTGTATTATTGTCACCAAGATCCATAACTGGTTTGCATGAAAAAAAACATTATACTGCTGACGTATTTTAGCATACATGGACCCTTAATATAATGTCTTTGATATTTCACTGATTTTATGAATCGCAACCACTTTGTATGAAATAAGTCTTGCAAATTGCAATTAATTTCAATTTTCCAGATTTTTCATAATATGATACCAGATACTTGCTGCTTCGTATCCCTTCTTGGGCGATTCCAAATCGCACTTGGACGCTTTTATTTTATATTGGATTTAAAAATGATGATGTTATTAGCCAGATTTTTTTTCTTGAAAAAGTTATTTATACGAGTGGTCACCCGTTGGTCGAAATTCGACCATAATAAATTTTAATATCTTGTTGACAAGAACGCCATCTTCATTTCTCAAGACCAACTACTTTGTTTGCAAACTTTTTAGTGCGCCATCTGTGATCTCTTATCGTTATCATCAATATATTTGTGTGTGTGTAAAATGCATAGTAGTGTAGGCAATGTTTTATTTATTGATTTAATGTACTTTATAAGCATTGTTATTGAAAAATATTAGCGTTCTGCACTTCTACACAAAAACTATAGCCAAATTTTATGCTCCTGCGTTCGAGAAATTTTCGTAAAAAGGGGTCCAAGATTTTGGCATCACGTATTAATATATAAATTTATGATTATAGCTTTAATATTGTAAACTTACTTAATATTTAACTTTAACAATTGATTTCGCAACGTTCGACAAAATGATCGATCTCTCAAAACAAATTTAACTTTGATAATCGTTATCCAAAGTTTGATAGATCTGTTTTGAAGATAAAGGAAAAGTTGATTTAACAAAAATTAATTAGCTTTTAGCTTTAATGTAGTCATTTTTAAACCAAAGTTAACTTGTGATGATTTACGAGTGTAACGTTTTTGTAAGCAAAATGTTTATCGCCTGAGTTTTTACTTTACTTCAAATAGTAGGAATTTATACATTTGAGAATTTTTATATGTTATTCGATTACCGGCTAATAGCGAATTGATTTTGAGATTTTTTAAATATGTAAAGGGGATTGAACTATTTCTATGAAGCCTGGCTTAGTGCCCGGCTGCCATTTTGTGTTTTTTTCAAAATGGCAGCGCACGATAATTCTTACAAATATGGATAGCGGACACTTGTACCAACAAAAAAGTATTAGGATTAACAAGTGTCTCCTATCCATATTTGTAGGAATTAGCATTTGCCGCCACTTTGAAAAAAAAACACAAAATGTCGGCGGTTGACTAAGCCACAAAGTTTGAAATCCCGGTATCTATAAATAGCTTTTTTGCAATTTAAATTGAAAAGGGCAGTTTTAATTTTTCATAGCCACGTACATTTTCAAAATCTCTTTTAAGCGTACGTGCTTTGACCTAATAATATACATTCGGGCTTAGGCACGTGGCGGGATTCCGGTGAAAACACGTACTTAAAGAACCTTTGCACGCAGGTAGGTGACGAGTGCTTCAAAAGCTACGTGCAAATTTGCAACCCTTAGAATTATATTACATGTATGTTTTTAGGAGTTTCCTGTTGTAAATTTGATTGTTATAAGGTAAAATTATCTTCACGCCCATATCCAAGAAGAGGTAGGCAAAGGCACAACCAGAGCACCCACGACTAGCTGAAGACACTAAGTTCCACAATGTGATAGGTGGCAAACCTATAGCCAACTGAGCACATATCCAATCCCGAGCAACATTTTTTTAATAGAAAATTGGAAAAACCAAATTTTCTTTTTGTTGCCCGACCGACCGAACCAGTGTTTTCATGCAGTCAAGTCCAACACCGGAACCGCAAGATCACAAAGGCGACTTATTATAAAGTAATGAATTTAATCAGACACGTTTCCTTATAAAAATACAAAGCATATAAACACTAAAGATGGTAAATGCATTGCTCACCTGACTCTGGGAAGTTAAATATAATGCGTTAGTGGTTTACCAACTAACCTATCATTCAAGCTGGAAAACGACAACTATAAGTACTGATAATAAAAAACTAGGCGAGTCGTTGCAAGCTCGATAGCCTAAGCCTCATTAATGAACCATGGTGTTAGTGCTAGACAGGCCGAATAACAATAATATTATAGCATATACTTATGTACACGCGTTAGAAGTTATACTTACTTAGTATATACTTCTTCGGCGTGATAAGATAAAAAACTTTTTAAAAATTTTATCTTTGCCTTATTTTACATTTGTAGACAAAATAACACTAACCATAGAAATTACTTTTACTTTGTTGGTACCTTTTTTTGGAAAACTAAAATGTTATCTATAGCTAACTTCATCATGTCGGTTTTTCGTGACGGTGTGCGCGCGCATCGTACAAAATTACCCTCATCATTTTTTCCTAACGCGCCAAAAGAAGTATAACTTCAAAAAATATGCTGCTGTATTTCAAAATCGATCTTTAAATGGCACTAAACCTAAAAATCGATCCCTGGATCAAAAATTTAAAGAAGAACTACATCACATACCCAGTATGAAAAAAGCTTCCTCTGTCCCTATGTCCTTATGTCCCTTTGTATGCTTAAATCTTTAAAATTACGCAATGGATTTTAATGCGGTTTTTTAAATAGATACAGTAATTAAAGAAGAACGTTTAGATGTATGAACGTTACGTGCAAAACTGGGGCGGGCCGCTAGTCGGTAATATTGTTTTTTTTTATGATATTGGAAGGCAAACAAGCAGACGGATTTCCTGATGGTAACCAAAGGTGGTAATGATGCGTTGCCAACCTAAGGCCGGGATGTTAAGCCTCTAGCAAAAGAAGTTTACCGGCTATGGTTATGGCGGCAGGAATATGTAAGGCGGTGGTACCAATCCAGGCAAGTCGCTGCGTAACTCTACCATCTAGTTAGATGTTAGTGTTAGTGACGAGAGTAAGCCTATGCTCGCCTTTTTATCGCCTTTTTTTCGCTTTTTTGTGAGTTTGATTTCACAAAAAGCCTTTCGAAAAAGCTCTAGATTTCACGCTAAATAATACGTACTAAGTTTGTGTGAGAATACAATTTTGTTACAAAGTTTTACACAATAAAAGTAATAAATACTCACAAAGCCGAATATTCGTGACTAACGCGCTGTGCACTTTCTTTCTAACTTCCAATTTCATTTTTATAGTCGTGACCTAAGCAAAAAAAGCGTATATTCACGCCCATATCCACGAATTTGTCGCCTCTGTGGTCGAGCGGTCCGCGTGTTGGACTTGACTGCATGAGGTCTGGGGTTCGAATCCCGGGTCGGCCAACAAAAAGTAAATTGGATTTTTCAATTTTCTAAGAAAAAAAATGTTGGTCGGGATTGGAAACGTGCGCGGTTGGCGATAGGCTTGCCACCTTCACATTATGGGACTTAGTATCTTCGGCTAGTCGTGGGTGCCCTGGTTGTGCGTCTGCCTACCTCTTCGGGGATATGGGCGTGAAGATACTTATATCCACGAAGAGGTAGGCAGAGGCACAGGCAAGGCACCCACTACTTGCCAAGGACACTAAGACCCACAGTGTGATAGGTTTGAAACGTATCGCCAACCGGGCACATATCCTAATTTTTATTAGAAAAATGAAATTATACATTTTTATAATTTTTTGTTGCCGATTCGGGAATCGAACCTGAGACCTCAAAAAGACAAGTCCGACGCCGGACCGCTAGACCATATAGGCGATAGTGACCTAAGCAAGTGAACATCAATGAACGATATTAAAATAATAAGAAATTTTCAGACGACACCAGCTACTGATATCATTCACAAATGATTTATTGTTGCTATGACATTAATGAAAATAAGTTACATAAACTGCTAGGGGAGCGTTTGAAGATTTTTAACCCCCCCGTTTCTCCTTGTAACGCACCGTTACGTCTTTCCCTATCCCTCTTTAAACGTTACGTAACACTCAAGTGACTATTTTGACCCTAGTCGCAAAAAGTTATACTTTAATTTTTATCCTTGGTATACTTTCAATGGCCTTTGCGGTCACAATACTAAAAAAATACATTTATTTTATTTACTACATAAATAAACTAATTTAAAAAAAAAACAATGTTACGTAATGTGTAGTAAGAAAGACCCCCTCCTGCCCCTGTAACTCGTCGTCACGTTTACGAGACCCTCCCCCCAAATTGCGTTACGTAATACTTGAACGCTCCCTAGATGCTGATTGAATATTTAATTTCATAACAAAAAGCGCTTGATTGAATGCCCAAAAGCGCAAAAACAGCAGCACTGTCTTGAACATAAATTATGATCGCAAAATTATTACAGAACATGTTAATTAATACGATCCAATTATTCGAAACACGATTATTCAAATATCGATACTAAGGCTCGATACAGATATGCGACACCGACATAATAATTAAGACTTCACCACAGCAACATAACTTGTTTGGACGCAATATTCTACGGAAATTGAACGCGCAGGTCTAGATCCCCTGAGTAGGATAGACCATCTGTTTTCATAGACGAGCTTGGGTTAAATGAAGCATCACCACACAAACAACAACAAACTGATAATTTTATTTGGCAAGGTAGAGTTCCACCGCCTTTCCTATTCTTACTGCCATATTGACTTTATCCCGATCTAAAGTCCAAAATAGAAGCTACAATAAACCATCCATGGTGTCTTTAGGCCATCAAGTAAGCTGTATGTTTGTTCGCACTTAGAAAAAGGTCAGATGTAATCGTATGACCCACATCCGGCTATATCGATGAAATGGGTCATGGGTGACACCGACTACAACCCGACAATGTGTCTGTGGTAGGAATGAAATCGATATCACCAAAACCGACAGAAACCGAAAGCCAGTACCAGTGAAACATTAACGGTTCCTTTTCAAAATATTTGGCAACGCAACGATATTTATATTTTGTAGGTGCCATAACGCAGCGGAACTACATAAAAATGCAGCGACTTGCGACTTTCTTCACACGTAACCAATGCTCGTAACATATTGCCGATGGGTTGTCGTACATGTGAAACAAAGGTGAGTAAATATTTAAGTCTCTAGTGTGAATCAAGCTTAAATTATACAAATTCGCATTATTATCGAATGTTTAATTAATCGCACTGATTATGAGAAATTTGTAAACGAATATTAATTTCAATAGTATCGGTGTTTAATTATGAAACATTCGAAACCGAATATTTGTGTAGTAACAAAATAATATTCGTAACTGAATATTCAGATAATACGCAAACCACTTTTTAATAATTATGATATATTTTACATCGTTGCGTTATATTATCTCTTACTGATATGAAACAAAAAGCAGATTTACTGATGTAAGAAATATGTATTATCGTAGACACCATAAATGTTAACGTTGCGTTGCCACGCAAACAACCTGTGGGTGGGGTGGGGTGGGGTGGTAAGCAACATGTAGGCTGTATAATACACAAACCGTCTTTACTGAGCTCTGGGGGGTGATTCTGTATCTCAGTTACTAACTCAAACTGCAAAAGTGTACATCAAATGACGTCATTTGTATTTGATATCTCTATTGTATTTCTGTTGGTCACTGGAGATAGCAAATATAAAATAATAATAATATTAAATCATCTTTATTTCACATAAACCTACAAGAGGCACTTGTGACGGGTCTATATAATAATAAATCTACCACCGGATCGGAACGCGGCCGCACACTGAGATACACACGATACAGAAAACACGTCATTTGACAGATATTTGATGTACACTCATCCATTTTGAGTTGGCAACTGAGATACATAATAAGCACCCCGGTCTGCAACACAACAGTATCAATCAAATAATAATCAACATGTTACTCACCAAGAAACGCTGACCAACATCGAGCAGGCGCCATTTTGGGGTTTGGGACCTGCAACAAGAGATCACGATTTAGTGGGCAATTATAAACTACTAGCTGCGCCCCGCGGTTTCACCCGCGTAAGTCCCAATCCCGCGGGAACTCCCTCATAAAAAGTAGCCTATATGTTATTCTGGGTCTTCAGCTACCTACATACCAAATTTCATCGTAATCGGCTTTGTAGTTTTTGCGTGAAAGAGTAACAAACATCCATACATACAAACTTTCGCATTTATAATATTAATAGCATATAAGTAATCATTACAAATAATAAATCAAAGGTGTTTTTGTTTGTTTGTTACTCTTTCTGTACCAGAGCTATGCCAAACTATACTTAAGCGACTGACAAAAAAGGAGATTACAAAAACAAATACTAATACAATTATTCTTTATTGTACACCTTCAAAATCGCCCCTGTGGTCTAGCGGTTCAGTTGTTTGACTTGAATGCATGAGGTCCCGGGTTCGAAACCCGGGTCGGGCAACAGAAAGAAATTTGGGTTTATCCGATTTTCTAATAAAAAGAGATGTTGCTCGGGATAGGATATGTGCCCGGTTGGCGACAGGCTTGCTACCTATCACATTGTGGGATTTAGTATCTTCGGCTAGTCGTGGGTGCCCTGTTTGTGCCTCTGCCTACCTCTTCGGGGATATGGGAGTGAAGATCCTTATTTTTTCAACAAGAAATATACATCAGAACTTAAAATTAAAGTTAGAGTACAGCAGGCGGTCTTATCATTATTATTATGAATCGAGTTTTCCCTCATTTCTAAATCGATTTTTAATTTTTTTTGTTCGAAATAGCGTATTTTTTTTATATTCCCGCGAACTTCGTTCCTCCCGTTCAGTTTGTATGGGAAAAATTAAAATGTAGTTTTCCCAGATTCCTCATAATCGAACAGAATAAAAAGTCCTATGTCCTTCTCCTGTTTCTAAGCTACCTCCCGACCAATTTTCAGCTGTTTATTTCGGTATTTTATAAACTGAAACCTGCACTTATGCTGTTTTTAAAATTTATAATATTTGACCGCTTCGTTATAGTTGAAGGGTTAGCGTACTAGCACCAGGTTCGGTTGCGGCTACAGAACAAATTTAATAAACACCGGGACCTGGATATGCAGACATCTAAATATACATCAGTCATCGGCCTCAAATGCCTGCTCCCCCGTCATGAATCGAACCCGAGCCTCGCGGTTGGTAGGCGGCGAAGGCGTGCGTGTAGTCCCTTGACCAACGAGTTGGGTCAGTTATTGAATATAATATTATAGGCCTGCGGATGCTCCCGTCGGGAATCGACTCGAGCCATGCGGCTGGTAGGTGGAGTTAGACGTGAACGCTATCTACTCGACGAACGGGACGGTCAATTACTGAATTGATAATATCCCTGCGGATACATTAATAAGTGAAATCGGCCGATATCCTATTAAATTTATGTAGGGCAACACAAATATTTTATGAACATTTTAACAATTAATTTAATTATGTAATTATGTTAATTTTATATCCGTTTTATCGTGCAGCTTTTCCACACAAATATGTGGATAATTTGGTTTTAATTATCTTGTTTTGATATATCAAATTCTATTCAAATAGGTTACTACGAGTACCAATGTGGTACCACCTATAAACAACCAACCCATACCAAACATAATCTGGTACTCTGTGCAAAAACTTCCCCAGTTAGGCATGACAGTTCTCCAGATAGACATGTCACTTGTACATCAGGCCAAGCCTCCCGACAATAGAAAAACGACGTAACTGCAATAACTACGTATTGTTTTTATGTTAGAGGTAGACACTCTCCTGATGGTAGACAACTGTGTTCTATAAACACCATAGATGTTACAGGTGCGTTGTCGTCCTGACGCCATGATGTAAGCTTTTTTTTAACTAGTAGAAATTCTCATGGATATCCTCCGCTTTCGGGGGAAATGGTGGGTTATGCCAGACTCCTACCGGCTTAAACCCCTCTCTCCTCTGTGCGTATCGAGTGACTGCGGGATCTCCAACGAACGCACCGCTGTCACCATTTCACCTGCACGTAGGCCCATCCGTTCAGAAGACTCAATCTTTTAATACCAACACTTTGACGACAGCAGCATGGGGTCACACTATACTATGCTGCCTTACATCCCAGGCTGCTTTTTAAGCCAACTGAACCCCCGATCAGTTGACTCACAGCCACATCCCCCTTTTAATCACCTTTTACGACAGGCAGAGGATACCGTAGCCCTGTTCGTCGCCCGGTACTACAGATGATGTAAGCCCAGTATGCAAGTCTGCCATCCTATCCTTCGAAATGGAACCTGATAGATTCATTATGGCGGCAGGAATAGATAAGTCGGTGTATCCGGGCAAGTTGCTACATAGTGCTCTACCACCAAAGCTCTTGCAGGTAATGACCTATACTTTAATCATTGTTCGCCTCTAACGAGCTACCTGGCTGAGAGGCAGATGGACTATTCCACTCATCGGACCCAGACCAACACGGGTAGAAAATTGAAATGACTTCTATTAAAACATTATACAAACAACATGGTTTCGGAAGTCTGAGAGAGATTAATTTCTAAGGATGCGCCCTAATGAAAGAACCAACTTTTGTTCTATCTGACAAACTTCCTGTAAGCTGTACTTTGTCTTTATTCTTTAAAGGGTCCTGACCAAGGAACCTTTTACGTCGAAAGCTTTATTTCTTATTCAACGCCATTACTGAGCCTTTGATGTTTTCGCCCTTTGATTAGTTTTAAATGTAATATTATGAAAACAAAATTATGTAGTTTTAAAACAACATTCTTTGAAATCTTTTAAAGCATTATTCTTTAAGTAATTAACGTGATGTTATTTTAAAAATATTTTAATAACAGTACAAGAACATCTACTAATTTTCTAATTTGAATATTACCTATTTTTAGTCCCCGAAGGAAAAAGAGAGGTGTAACTTTCACGTGTGTGTTTGTCTGCAGTATCATAACTTTTGAATAAATGGACCGATTTCAAAGCGGATTATATTTTTGGAAGCTGACGTGATCGAGAAAGTTTTAACTACATTATAAATAGGCGTTGTCAAAAGTTTTATAAAAAAATGTGTGTGTGTGTGTGTGAGTGTGTACGTGTTTGTGTTTTTGTATATATGTTTTTTTCCGTGGAGCGTAACATAAATAAAGTTTCAATAAAAAATTATATATAAACAAAAATCACTGAAAACAGAGTATGACAGTATGACATTCGGCGATAACGTACAGTGATTTTCTTGTAGAGCTTAACAAAGAGTCGATGACTGTTACTTTTCACAAAAACAACAAATTTCTCTTATACGTAAATAAGAAGTTTTACATAAATAATAAATTTTAGAAGTACATAAAAAATCAAAATTAATTCTTTGCGCCCATGTTCCCTAAGAGGTAGGTAAGTACCAAGTCCAACAATGTGATTGACCTATCGCCAATTTAATACAGAAAAATAAATTTTGTGACCGACTCTTTATTTTTTCAAGTCGATATCGAGTACGAAAATCGATTTCTCCTACATTTATAAACCGATTCTTTTTTATTTGCGACAGTGCAATTTCGAAGTGATCCCCTTGAAGTCTGGATCTGATAATGGGATTCCAAGGAAATCGAGCAAAATACTGAGTTTTATATAGATATACCTAGATGACATAACATTGAAATCGAAGTTATTTTTTAGCAGTTTTTCCGAGCGAAATTATTAGATAAGAAAATTTCTTGTTACCAAAGCAAGGTATATAAAGGTCGTCACTTTGTTACTTTAGTACCCATTTATGCAAAGTCATGCCTTGTTGAAACTTTATTAAAAGAGAGTTGTAGAACAAAGTCTATAATATTTTAGGTGATTGCATTCCGACTTTTTCTCTTTTTTTTTCTTTAAGTTAATTTGCCCCTCTAAGCTAAGGCTAAGGCTACTTTTAGGTCATGCTGCCATATCTTCCGTATCAATTAAGTCTTATTAACAGCCACAAGTCACTATATAAAAAGCCATGTCAGGGTCTTGAGTAAAGCGGTGGCTTCGTTATTCAAATTCATCTAGTGAGATTTGGCTCTTCATGATTATTCCATTTGTGCACTTTTATTGACAAAATGGAAAAAAAATACTAATTTCACTCTATCTAAACACGAAGTTCAATAATTATGAAAAAATACTACCATCTTCATTCACGATGGCGCCAAAACTCCGTTTTTTCTTTTCTTAGCTTATAATTTATTTAATGGCAATGAAATATATGTGAGGAGTGTTACTAGCCAGAACGCCGCGTGACAGTCGTTCGATACCTTGAAATTCGAGTTGGATTCCCGTCGGGGACAGACAGAAGAACACTCTAATAATAAGCACTGACTCTAAGACGGTGGTAAAATAGGTTAGACGGTAGTACCAATCTGACCATTCTACCATTTAGTTCTGACAGCGATGGTAGCTGCAGCAGTAGTGAAATAATCCAGTAGCAAACGATGGGGTTTTCAAAACTATACATTTTCTATAAATTTGAAACAAAAAAATAAGAATTCTCATTATCTCAAATTGTAAGAGTATTTTTCAGCTTGAGTAGAAAAGATGCAGGTTCAAATCCTGCCTAAGTAAATTATTTTTTCTATAAAATTTACCCCAAGCACAAGGCAAGTACTAAAATAAAAATACCTCAAAAGAAACGAAAGTTTTTGTCATTATAAAATGTGAATGTCTTCTGTAACGACGAACTTATTAAATAGTATCTATTACACAGAACTTTGTACCCATAGGACTTGAAAATACGAAAAAGATGAAGTCGTGAAAGAGAAACGGCGTGAAGCGTTTGAAAAAGATTATTATCCATTTGCCCTAGTGAAACTTGACGAAATCAGACAGAATAAGGGCCTCCACCTCGCTTTAGGGTGGTTGACCTGGGCTGACTTCGTGTTCGCTGGCATGTTTAACTATTTGAAGGTAATGTTAAGGATGCCCGACTTAGAGAAGAAGTACCCCAGCTTCCAGCAAGTCACTGATACTGTTTATTCAATCCCTAAAGTTAAAGCATACAGTGACAATGCTCCCAAAACGCCAGAATCAGAATCCGAATCAGAATAATTTTTATTCACGTGAACCATACAAGTGGTATTTGTGCGCGTCGACATTTTTTAAACTACCACCGGATCGGAATCGCGGCCTCACACTGAGAAGATCCGGCGAAAAAAACTCAGCGGGCTTGTCTTTTTTTCAATAATAATATTTACAATATAATCTAGATTAAAATAATAATGGAAAGCGCCATATTAATGAAAAGCTGTTACGGCCGTACTCAGAGATGTCAATTGTCTTTTAATCAGTCATGAAAAGGACATTTTCAAAACCTATAGGACTTCTACGAGTACCACCGTAAAAGGTAAGGAAATAATTACAACTTACCCGCAGGATTTGAATTCGCAGTAGCTGATATGGTTAGAGCATTTGTCAGCTTGAGACCAAATGATGCAGGTTCAAATCCCGTCTGAAGTGAAACTTTACTATTTTTAAATTTCGTAAAAACTGTTTTGTAAAATCTATATTTTCTATTCCTAGTGGATATTTGCATTCAGAAAATCTAAGCTGAGAGACTTATTTTTAAAAAAAATGACTAATGTCTGGCTATAAAATTATTGGATCTCGCGCTAAGTTTCACAAACGCTTCCTTGTCAGTGAATGTCTTTCTGAAAGTTTTCCAAATGTCATGAATGAAGAGTTATTACAAATTAGGTCTATAATAATACTAGCGATAGAAAGTAACATTAGTCATTGTTCTAAGAGGCATTCAATTTCTAATATCAGTTTTTTTTTTTGTAAAATCTAAAGTATCTTCATGCCCATATCTCCGAAGAGGTAAGGAAGAGGCACACCCTGGGCACCCACAACTAGCGGAAGATACTAAGTCCCACAATGTGATAGGTGGCAAAATCTAAATTTTCTATTCCTAGTGGATATTTGCAATCAGAAAATGTAAGCTGAGAGACTTATTTGTAAAAAAATTACTAATGTCTGGCCGTAAAATTATAGGATCTCGCGCTAAGTTTCTCAAACGCTTCCTTGTCAGTGAATGTCTTTCTGAAAGTCCTCCAAATGTCATGAATGAAGTGTTATTACTAATCAGGTCTATAATACTAGCGTTAGAAAGTAACATTAGTTATTGTTCTAAGAGGCATTCAATTTCTAATATCAGTTTTTATTTTATTCTTGTCTAAGAATGAAAGAGGAGTAATTAATGAATAAGGTAATTAATTTTTTGCTTAATTGATTATGTTTTTGCTATTTCTGCCGGTTTGTTTGTTGGTGTAGGTACATATTACAGGAAAGGACTGAACCAATTTTCATATGGTTTTCGTTGTTTTAATATACAATCATATAAAATTTACCTTCTAAATTGTTTATGAGCAAAGAAATTTTCATTTTGATTAAGGAAAAATGGGAGACTTGGACTCATTTGGTTTTGTTGTTCTTGTTTACAATCTACGATCTAAATCGTTTATGGGCAAAGAAGTTTTCATTTTGGTTAAGGAAAAAAAAGGAATTTAGACAAGTCTATATAAGTGCAATGAATAAAGTTGCCACCGTAATTGCTTAATTTTTACCCTAGATGGAAAACGAGGGGTGGTACTATTTTGACGTGTCTGTGTATGTGTGTCTGTCTATCTGTGACATCATTACTGCGATGCGATTTTTATTTTAAGCTGAAATGATCGAGATGATTTTTGGCTGAATTAGGTATAGGGTTTGATGGGGGTTTTAAATTTTTAATTTTAAGGTTATCTCAAGGTACCTACACAAAATTATATCTAAACTATGTTCATATTTCCTCTGGATCCCTTGTAAAATCTTGTACTCTATAACTACGTGCTTTCGCGTCCAAAGAACACGCTTACCATTCCAACTTAAATACGACAGTGGTGAGCACTAACGTTGTATTGTAGCCATGGTGTTTCTAATAGTCAGGGAAATACAAAAACTGTGATGACATAAAAGATGGATGATTGGGCTTTATGGTTATTGGGTAACCATAGCTTGACGTAACCCACTTAACTATTGTAAAATATTAAATAACCATTGTTTTGGAGTTAAGTAATTTAAAAATACAAGGGCAATGGCCTTTTCAATGCTTGTTTCGCAAACAGTACCAGTAACCTTTAGTATTATGTAAAAACACATAACTTCATGATTTTAAGGTGTTTTACCCGATTACGTACGTGACATTTTTGAAGAAGGTATATGTACTTTGGTCTTATTCTTTGGTCTCTTTTACTTGATTTTTATTAACAAACAAGGTTTAACCTGTTATCATAGTATTTATTACAATGCGACATATTATGCTATAATATAAATTAAATCGCCTCTGTGGTCTAGCGGTCCGGCGTCAGCCTTGACTTCTTGAGGTCCAGGGTTCGGTCCTCGGGTCGGGCAACAAAAAATTAGAAAATGTATATTTTAATTTTTTTTTAATAAAAATAACGTTGCCCGGGATTAGATATCTGCCCGGTTGGCGATAGGCTTGCCACATTATCACATTGTGGGACATAGTGATAGGACTTAGAAGATTTTTTTCAAAATCAATCGAAAAAGTATTGTAATGTGGCTTAACCACGAAGAAGACGAAGAAGGATATTAGACATTATAATATTACACACAACCATTTCCTGATGGTAATAAAGTCACGCCTCCTAGAGACATGAGAGGTGAACGCACCATGCGTTGCCAACCTGAGGATGGAATGTTAGGTCTCGACCAAAAGTCACACGTCGATGGTATGTACTGATGCTACGGCGGCACGAATAGATAAGACGGTGTTACCAATCCGGGCGAGTCGCTGCGAAACTCTACCACCTAGTTAGATGTTACGGTGTTAGTGACGGTAAGCCTATGTTTGCCTTTGACGAGATGCCTGGCAGGAAGCCAGATGATCTATTCTGCAAAGGAGAATAAAAGAATAGGTTGACCCGACATTGTATTCAACAGTCTAATATTAGATATTACCGTAGAATTCCCGGATTTATCCATTTTTTTTTGACATTGGAAGGCAAACAAGCAGACGGATTTCCTGATGGTAAGAAATTCCCGCCGCCTAGAGACACCAAAGGTGGTAATAGTGCGTTGCCAACCAGAGGCCGGGATGTTAGGCCTCGAGCAAAAGTAAATTTACCGGCTACCTCACCCTCCGAACCGGAACAAGTCATGACGTTATGGCGTCAGGAAAAGGTAAAGCGGTGGTACCAATCCGAGCGAGTCGCTGCGAGACTCTACCACCTAGTCCGATGTTACGGTGTTAGCGACGGTAAACCTAAGCTCGCCTTTGACGAGATGCCTGGCAGGAAGGCTTACGGTCTTTTCTGCAAAGGATTCTCCCGGACAAATTCGGGGAAATATTTATAGAATTATCGGACACCCAACATTGTATTTAACAGTCTAATATTAGATATTACAGTTGAATTCCCGGATTTATCCATTTTGAACGGATATTAAAAAAGTTTGGATCGTCAGTGTTGTGTCAGGTGTATTCTGAAAACTTTAAGCTTTGTAGACTTCTACAAATTTGTCGGCATAATTAAATCGACCTTATTTGTAACATATTCTTACCACCCTGTGTTATATTAATTTTCAACCTACTTCAAAACGGAGGCTATCAATTTTAACAAATGCTTGTTTGTATGATTGTTACACGAATATTTGGACAATAACTAACAGATTTTGATAGTAGGTTTTCAGAAAGGCAGGACATGTAAAAATGTATGCGTTAGTTTGTATAACTTACAAATCACCAGTTGGATATTGATTATGTTTTATTCCGAGCTAGCGGTATCGTTGTCTGTTCGTCACTGCCAGAGTAATCGATTAACAAACATACAAAAAACTATGGAATTACGAACTATCTCCTTTTTTGGAGTTGATTGAAAACCATAAACTTCTTCATAAACTCACTGGTGGTAGAGTCATGTGCAGCATGTCATATTCCAGTCTGAAAGATAGAATAGCCGGTAGACATGCACCATAGGCCTTCCATCTCGACCTCAGGACAGCGATCCATCTGTAACATCTATGATATAGATATAGGCTACTGATATCTTTAGCCATCAGGAAAGTCGTGCGCTTTTTCGCCGACATCTCACATAAAAAACTTTAGTCGGATCTTGATTATATTTTTACGGAACCATTTCGGAATCATAACCTACATTTCAAAAAGAGGACCATCAGAATCAGTTAAATACTGACGTAAGTTATCAATTTTGTTTAACGTTTGTTTGTATATTTGTTACACTAGTACTTGGACAATAACTAACAGACTTTGCTTAGCTTTCAGAAAGGCAGGACATGTAAAAATGTATGCATTAGTATGTTTAAATAATAAAACACTAGTTGGATATTGGTTATATTTTGTTCCGAACTAGCGGAATCATTACCTGTTCGTTATCTACAGAGAAATCCCGTAACAAACATACAAAAAAAAAAGAGTCCAATTCCGAACCATCTCCTTTCTGGATAAGGTTGAAAAACATCGTCTTCTCAAACTTTCGCGCCTAATTATTTCATCCAGTCAAGTCTAGGAAATGTCCGCTATTTCCTCTTATCATTTATGGAAAGGCAGCTCGAACTAACCGAGAGCTATTGGGTTTGCGTAAGGCCCGCTAATTGCAGTACACTTTCACCTCAACTGTTGCGACACCATTTTTTCCGAGGACGATCTTCTTGCTGCAATCATGCGTGAGAACACTGAAGTAACAAAAACAAATGTATTAAAGATTTCGTATGCGATTGTTTAATTGTCTCTTACATTCGCTAAATTGGGTTATATTTAGGGATCCGTGGTTTGGAAGTCTCTGTATTAAGGTGGCGGTGTCGAGGTTATACTAAACGTAATTTATGATTTCTCATCATTTATAATTTCTCTTTAAAAATTTATAATTTATACTCGCCTCTGTGGTCTATCGGTTCAGTTGTTGGACTTGACTGCATGAGGTCTCGGGTTCGAATCCCGGGTCGGGCAACAAAAAAATTGTGTTTTCCAATTTTCTAATAAAAAAAATGTTGCTGGGGAAAGGATATGTGCCCGGTTGGCGATAGGATTGCCACCTATCACATTGTGAGACTTAGTATGTTCGGCAAGTCGTGGGTACCCTGGTTGTGCCTCTGCCTACCTCTTCGGGGATATGGGCGTGACGATACTTAATTTATAATTTAAATATCGCAAAAATGAACAAAAACTTCAATTTCAATATTATATCTCAATAAACTATAATATAAGATTTAGGTCAAAAATTGCAATAAAATTAAAGGTATCAATTAAAAAAAAAAACTTGGATTTATAAACTAAATTGGACTAAAATGACATTTGGCAGGTTGCCATTTCGCAATTTAAAAAAAGAGTTGTACCTAAGTGATCGTATACTTTGGGATCGATTTTTATATTTTTAATGAATCTTTTTTAACAAATTGTAATTAATTCAATCTCTAAAGCGAATGTGGAGGTACCCGGGTAGGCCGATCATATCACTGGAATATTATCCGAGGGTGGTGTCAAGAGTCTCCGAAACCGGCGTGTTTGTATGGAAAGGGTTATGAATGTGAAGGAAGCAAGACAGGTTTGTCAGGATCGTGAAGTCTGACACTCGATACTGTCGCCTACATTATAAGGGACTTGATGTGAAGATATGTTTGTGTGTATGATTTGATCTCTTTTAAACAAGTTGTTGATTTTTTAAATATATTTAAATTTTGATATTTTTTGTAAAATTACATAAGTAAGACGCCTCACAGATTATATCAATCATCTTCGAAAGAATACTTCAACAACTTTATTCTACGCATGCAACAATAAAAAGTAAGGTCGATTTTAGCTATCATTTTAGTCTACCGGATTAGAACACACAATGTAGTATGCGTATGCGTATGCGTATTTGTATGCGTATAATAATCTAAAAAAAATTACATACGGAATTTTAAAACTTCTCCATTTCTTCTTACTTAATTACTTCACAAATTAAAAGAGTTATCGATTCCGAATCTTTTCACAAAAATAGTCTTGTACTTTAAATGTCATTCTGTATAAAGGTTAAGGCAGCAATTGAAATTGAGAGATACCGATTAAACACATTAAGCCATCAGTTTTTCTAAATCAGTCCCATTTTATATAAAAAAATTAACAGAGTTCTCAATATTTATCCTCTGTCGTTTCGGGATTGCAAATTGAAATAATTTCAATGGCTTTTAGGCTTAAATTACGAAGATGTAGAAGAGTTAATTAAATTTTAAACTACCCTTAATTTAATTCAATTTATATCAATATAAGAGTTTTTTAGACACACACACAAACACACACACAACACAACACACACACACGTACACACATACACACACTCACACACGCAACCTTCAAGATTATTTATAAAAAGTAAATTTTATTTATCCTTATTGGAACAACTTCCGTTTGGTTTCCAGAGATGGCGTTGACTAATGCAGTTATTATCGTTGCAACATTTTGTAATTGTATAATTGTTTAAATAAATATTTTCTATTCAAAAAAAATATGGAAGCGACAGCTGCGAGTTAAAATTATACAAGTGTCGTTGTACAAATAATTAGTAATTGAAATATAATTACATTTAATTACGTTGTTACTCTTCATATAACTTTTAAATATGATTTTATCTCTTCTGTGTTACATGATTCTTATACATACACAAATGAACGCATTTAGAATACATTTTTACGTTTCATTTACATGACGTTTTTGTCGTATTAGTTTGGTTTTTAAAACTATAACTATAACTAATATAATCTCTGTGGTCTAGGAGTCTGATGTTGCCTATATGAGGTCTCGAGTTCGATTCCAGGGCCGGTTACTCATAATATGTATGTGGGTGTTTTTCAACATTTTTAAATTAGTGTAAAATATTAGTTAGTTTTCGTTTTTGAATAAGAGCAGTATTGTTGCTAGATTTGCTATATGTCACATCGTAGGACTAAGGACCTTTAGATAATTTGTTGTCCTGATTGTACCTCTACCTACCCCTCTAGGAAAACGGGTTTTTATATAAATTCAATATTTTCTTTCACATCATTAAATTTACATGACATATAATCAATGCATCATCTGGTTGAGATATTAATACAGTTACATCCGGAACTTGTTGTAACACCCGTTCATATACCCTGAAAATAAATATCAACTTTACTATGCGAGTAAAATTGTTTTTGTCACAATAGCTAAACCGAGTTTTAGTTTGTAAACGGCGTCCTAAATCCTTCTAGCAAACTATATTATATTGTATAAAAATGATATAAAGTAACATTATGTATCCCTTTTGTTAGTTCTCCTTCGAACTGAGCCTTCAGATAAGCGATCCGTCATTATTACCCTTAATATATTTTATTATATTTAATATCAAGCTGTATTTAACAAATAACTATGAAATAACATGTTTATATCATACTAGCTGTTACCCGCGGCTTTGCTCGCGTGGCATATATACTTACTGATTATAGGCCATTAATAAGGACTATTATACAAAGTTTCAACTCGTATAACCCCAGCTTATAACATGGGTCAATACGTACCCACCACTAATCACAATACTTTAGCGGAGTAAAGTTTTTTTTATGATATTGGAAAGCAAGCAAGCAGACGGATTTCCCGATGGTAAGAAACTCCCGCCGCCTAGCGACACCAAAGGTGGTAATGGTGTGTTGCCAATCTGAGGCCAGGATGTTAGGCTTCGAGCAAAGGTAAGTTTACCGGCTTACTCACACTCTGAACCAGAACACGTCATGACGTTATGGTGGCAGGACTAGGTAAGGCGGTGGTACTAATCCGGGTGAGTCGCTGCGAAACTCTACCACCTAGTCAAACGAAACGGTGTTGGTGACGGTAAGCCGATGCTCAGCTTTTACGAGCTGCCTGGCAGGAAGGCAGATGGTCTATTCTGCAAAGAATCTCGGACCAACACGGGGAAATTGCAAGAAACTGACGACGATTTCAAATAAGTAAGTCATCTATGTACACAAAAAAATTAGTAATTTCCTTGAATTACCCTCCCCGTGTTGGTCCGGGCTTCTTTTGCAGAATAGGTCTTCTGTCTTCCTGTCAGGCAGCTCATAAAAGACGAGTATAGGCTACCATCTCACTAGGTGGTAGAGTTTGGCAATGACTCATTCGGATTGGTATCATCGCCATATCTATTCCTGCCGCCGTAACGTTAGTGCTTGTCGTTGACGTGTTCTGGTTGGGAGGATAAGGTAGTCGTTATACACACTTTTGCTGAAGGTGTAACATCCCGGTCTCAGGTTGGCAATGCACCTTTACCACCTTTGTTATCTCTAGGCGGCGTGAATTTCTTACCATAAGGAAAACCGTCTGCTTGTTTGCTTTCAAATACCATAAAAAATCCATGATCAGATCCAGACTTGATGGTAATGGGATTGCCTCGGAAGTGCGCTCTTTTTTGCCAGCTATTAAAAATACGATTTTTTGGTTGCCAGCGGTTGTCGGTTCTGCGAGTAACATGGCCTGTCTATTGCCACCTAAGCTTGCTAACTTTCTGGACTATGTCGGTTATTTTTGTTGTCTTGCGGATCACCGAACTACGGATCACACAAAGAAACGCCGAGCATAGCTCTCCCCATAGCACGCTGAGCGACTCTGAGCTTATTTAAGAGGTGGGTCTCTTAAATAAGCTCAGAGTCGCTCAGCGTGCTATAAATTTAACGGCCAAATCTCAGTTCCATATATCTTTACTGATAACACACGCTGGTCGAAGAGTTTTGACTTTAGACTTTTCGGTAATTTGGACAAGAAGATACCCTTTAACTTCCCGAACGCTGCCCATCCAAGTTAGATTCGGCCATCGACCTCTTTCTTGATTAACATAAATAATTGATTAACATATATAAAAAAGTAGAAGACGAACAGGTAACCTCCTTTAAAAAAAAGTCTCTTAACGTTTTTACATAAACACGGACAATAGTAAGTTTTAGATTCTGTCATATTTTCTATTCAGTAAGCTCTCTTGTATAATCTAAATAAATCATGTTGTTAGTTTCTCGTGAACTAAGCGGTTTGTCCGAGGAAACCCACTTTATCATCGTTACCCTCCTTAAGGTTATTATGCAAAACATGTACCGTTATTTATTATATTTAATATCACACTGTAGTTTATAATTAACTGTGTTGAAAATATTTTAACGTATGACTTTTCGCTTCACATAATTTTAATTATAGATGTTCGCACATGTATTACTTAAGTTATTAACGATATTGGGTTAAGGTTTGTGCAATTTGGTGATATTTGCGTTTTTTATAGAATAAGATTTAGTGTAAAATCACACAGCTGCTTTTAAAAAGCAAGAAACAGCCTATTTTCTTTTGTTTGAAAAACATCTAAATTAGTATAAATTAACCCATAATTATCTATATATTTTTTAAAAACTTTAATCCAAAACTTTGGACCTCTTTTAACGAAAATTGCGCAGACGAAGGAGCATAAAATTTGGCACACTTATAGTTTATGTGTAGGAGAAGTGCAAAACGCTGACATTTTTTAATAATAATACTTATAAAGTACATTAAATCAATAAATAAAACATTACCCACACTACCATGCATTTGACACACACAAACAAATATACTGATGATAACAATAAAATATCACAGATGGCACACTAAAAAGTTTGGAAACAAAGTAGTAGGTCTTGACGAATATAGATGGCGTTCTTATCAAGAAGATATTAAAATTTATTATGGTCGAATTTCGACCAATGGGCGACCACTAATTTTGTTATTATTACTCACGTTTTGGCTCCGACTCCTTAAATAATGTTCTTTACCTAGCAGCTCGTTAGAGGCGAGTGTAGGTTTATTTGTTTGTTAGGCTATGTGGTAGAACATCGCGAAAAATAAAGACTCATCCAACGCCAAAAACGTATCTTTACGCCCACGACGCATCTACGACGGGCGGAAGACACTCAGTTGTTATGAATCGTCTCGTTAGACATAAAGTGCCGACAAGTAAAAAAATTTTTGCCGAATGTTTTAAATAAATGCTAACAAAAGTAAATATTACAATTTATCAATAATGTTTAAAATGCAAATAAAAATATTAAATTTGCAATTTCCCACCAAAAAGATATACCTATTATAGAGTGACAAAACAGGCAAAATAGTGCGCTATGAATGAATTGGACTTACCGGAAGCTAAAACTCCCAAATACAGCTCCACACAACACACACCACTAAACTGTTTTATTAAGCATCATCATGAGAATTCGACTGCACTCCACGAAGGTCGAAGTATCTGATCGATCCAATTCATTCATAGCGCACTATTTTACCTGTTTTGCCACGCCATAAAACGTATACATTTTTTTTTGGCGGGAAATTTGCATATTTATTAATTTTATTTAGATTTATGTATGGATTTCCGCACAGTAACGCCTTCTTTTATCAATGTTTAAAATGCATTGCCATTTAATCCTTTACCCCTTATATTCAAATTTGGCCGGTCCTTTATAAGCTTATGTACCATGTATATGTTTGTCTTTAAAAGAAATCGACAGAAACGAAGACAGTTATTGATGACAGCGGATGCCGAAAATATTTAAATTTAAGAAAATGAGAACAGATCAATTTCTATGCAAATCAAAAATGATTCCCAGCTGCCCTTGAAGTAATACACCCTTTCGCTGAATACAAAGAGATTTTTACATATAAAGTGGTCCGTATTTGTTTACGTATTATTTTCGAGTACATCGAAGAATCAAGGTTTTATTTAGGAGGCCAAAGAGCTTTCTTTTCTAATTGTTTTTTTTATGATATTGAAAGGTAAACAAGCAGACGGATTAACTGATAGTAAGCAATGCACGCCGCCTAGGCAAACCGAAAGTGGTAAAGGTGTTTTGCTAACCTGAGTCCGGGATGTTAGGCTACGGGCAAAAGTAAGTTTTCAGTTAACTTACGCTCTGAATCGGAACACGTCAATGGCAAGCACTGACATTTTAGCTGCAGGATTAGGTAAGGCGGTGGTACCAATCCGGACAATTCGCGGCTAAAGTTTACCACCTAGTCAGAATAGACCATCTGCTTCCCTGCCAGGCATTGATATGTAAATAAAAGTTATTAAAAAAAGTATCTTCACGCCCGTATCCCCGAAGAGGTAGGCAGAGGCACAACAAATTATTTTTAACGATTATTTTTTTTATGTGAGAGGTCACTGAAAGAACACACTTGTCTCTTGATGGTAAGAGACAACCTTATCCTATAAACACCATAGACTTATAGACATTACTGTCTAGAAAATTCAAAAAATACAATTAGGATTGCCCAACCTGAGTGTCGATCCTAGCACCTTGTTTAGAAAATGCCTACATTGGACCATTTAAGTAAGTATCTTCACGCCCATATATCCGAAGTGGTAGCAAAGACACAACCAGGGCACTCACGACTAGCCGAAGATACTAAGTCCCACAATGTGATAGGTGGCAAGCCTATCGGCAACCGGGCACATATCCAATCCCGGACAACATTATTTTTATTCGAATTTTTTTTTGTTGTCCGACCCGGGAATCGAAGCCGGGATCTCAAAAAGTGGGACCACTTAGACCACAGAAATGATACATAAACGGTTCTTCTAAATCTTACATAATAACGAAGGCACATGAATAATATATAGCTTTTCTTGGCTAATCGGCACTTTAATATGTAACGTACACATTAACACTTCAGACACATATTAAAACCCGACATGAAATATAATGTAATATGGTAATACATTACATAATGTGTAAGGAATGTTTAGTTTGGGTTGACCAGCCGAAACCGGTTATATCGGGGCAAATTATATAATTGCTCTATTTCGTACATTAAGGCCCCATACTTAGTCAGCCAGAAGAGCCAATCACCGCGCTCCCCCGTTCCATGATTACTATGAAATACTGCGCTCTAAAGTAAACGTCTTAAGCGACAAATCACTATTTTTGACACTAAAATTATAATTAATTAAAATTAATTTGAAAAAAAGTATAAAATCTGAAACACTTATCATTTAGGTATAGTACTTATCTATGTTTATGTTAAATCTGGTGTCGATATTTTCAAAATTAAAGTAGACAGTTGGGTTTTGCTCTCAAAAAAGGGTTAACTTTTTGACTTTTTTCTATCGAGCAAAGTGAAATGTATCGTGTTTTCGAAACACTAGTCTTATAAAGCATATTCATGTTAATCTTGTGTATTTTTGTCAGCAAGATCCATGATTGCTTTGTATGAAAAAAAACATTATACTGCTGACGTATTTTAGCGTATATGGCCCCTTAAATATATCTGTTAATGCTAAGATTTGATCTAGCAATAGCAACTTTCAGTGGCTTTGTGCCATTAACCATAAGATCTTAGTTTGATGAAATATTTCAACAAATATTATCAAAAATGTTATTTTGAAGGAGTTGGCTAGAATCACTACATGGTATATAATAAAGCCACTTCCTCTGTTCCTATGTCCTTTTGTATGCTTAAATAATTAAAAGTAAGCAACGGATTTTGAGGCGGTTTCATTTAATACATAAAGTGATTGAATAGAAAAGTTTATATGTATATGTCATACTAATATTATAAAGAGGAAAACTTTGTTTGTTTGGTTGTAATGAATAGGCTCAAAAACTACTGGACCGATTTTAAATAATCTTTCACTATTCGAAAGCTATATTATCCACGAGTGACATAGGCTTTGTTTTATCTAAATCGGTATAGTAGAAGCCAAGTTACGCAGGCGAAACTGCGTGAAACTGCTAGTATATTATATATTGGTGGCTTACCGTCACCAACATCGTGGCATCTGGCTATGTGGTAGCTTCGCAGCGACTCGCCCGGGTAGGAACCACTGCCTTATCTACTCCTACCAATATAACGTCAGAGCTTGTTATTGACGTGTTTCCTTTGAGAGGGTAAGGTAGCCGGTATACTTACTTTTCTCGAGGCCTAACATCTCGGACTGAGGTTGGCAACGCACCATTACCACCTCTGCTGTCTCATGAAGTTCTTACCTTCTAGAAATCCGACAGCTTGATTGCTTTTCAATATTATAAAAAAAACAATTGTCTAAATCTTTACTATGACGAACACTGAGTCCATGGCGATAATTCTGATGTACACAAATTAAACTTACTTTAGATAAAAGTTTTTCATTGGAATAAAAGAAATGGAGATGGATCGTTTAGTACATGTCAGATTAGTCCGGACATGTTTACTTGTAGTGTTTTTAATCAAAGTTTTCCGAAAAATAGATCGTCTATCGAAATGTGTAAAAACAAATTTGACAGCACTCTACTTGTTTTGTCTCTTTCTGTTACTTATGCTGAAAGGAGATAGCGATAACATTAAATTAGTTAACTGAAAAAAACTATCATATAAGTATCCTTATATGGAATACTTATAGTTAATTTGGGATTATTGTGATAAAATTGTTGAAACTGACTTATTACAAACGTACAAAAAAGCTTGTATGTGACGAAAACATATATAGATATAATTAAAAAATCAATGAGTTTACGTGACGTAAAAATAAATATTAATAATTTATCTAAGATAAGAGATGGGGCTATTTTAGTTTAGTGATCAGGCAAACACTGTTATTTTTCAATAAATAACAAAAATATTTTAGCAAATAACTTTATCAGGCCTATCTCTATCTGTAGATATGTTATTAATATTGACCGTTAGTCGTGAGTTTTTTATACCAAAAGATACCTATAAATAAGCGTCTCTCTTAATATCACTAAAGTTAGTGTATTATTACCATAATAAATAACAAGCGGAGATTCACTATTGGCCGAGGATGGAAAAATACAATGAAATGTATTTAGAAGGGTAATACAAAACATCTCTAAATGCAACTATTATGTAAGTAAATGTTAATCATTTAAAAGTTGAAATAATTTCAATTCATAATATAAGACTGTAAATAAGACTGCATTGGTTCCGCTTTTTTGAGCATGTTATTGCTTAATAAGTTAAATACCTAAGTAATTTTATTCACACATTACATACATAGCTCCCGATTGCCTCGTTTGTCGAGGGGCTAATATGCCCAATGCCACTAACCAATCGCAGGGCTTAGGTTCGATTCCCGACAAGGGTAGGCATTTGTATGATGAGCATCAATGTTTGTATTTCCGGGTCTGGGTGTTTATTAAATTTACTAGCTGTTACCCGCAGCTTCACCCGCGTTGTCTACTAATTTAATATTTAGCTCTCCAACACTGCCCGTTGAAATTATAAGATAAAATGTAGCCTTTTTCGTTATTCAAAGTTTCATCTTTTTTTTTAAATGTTAAAATCAATTCAGCAATTTTGCCATCAAAACATAACATACACTTTCTGTTTTCTTATTTCACCTCAGGTGAATAGTAGAAATACGTTATTGACTTCACAGTTTTATCTGTACTGCGGCAATTCCTGTGAAATTAAATAAACTGTATCCCAAGTTATAGAAACCTCTGT
Organism: Calephelis nemesis; assembly: GCA_002245505.1. NCBI lineage: Eukaryota > Metazoa > Arthropoda > Insecta > Lepidoptera > Riodinidae > Calephelis > Calephelis nemesis. Next base: position 69,519 of record NJDD01009474.1, read on the forward strand.
CAGAAGATTTTTTCAAAATTTTAGAAATATACATATCTTCTCTGTGGTCTAATCGTCCGTCGTTGTTCAAGACTGCTTGATATCTTGGGTTCAATTTCTGGTCCGGGCAACAAAAAACAAACAAATAGAAAATGTGAAGTTTCAATTTTCTACTAAAAGTAACGTTGCCACTTGCCCGGGCTTGGATAAGTGCCCGGTTGGCTACAGGATTGTCACCTATCACATTGTGGGACTTAATGTCTTCGGCTAGTTGTGGGTGCTCTGGTTGTGCAATTAGGCAGAATTAACCGTTCGGGGTATCTTCGAAACCTACATTTAGAAATTGTACCATCAAAATTTTCAGCATTGAATATTGCCGAGTAGGAAGGTCACCGGGTAGATTTGTACAAGTGGTAATAAAAAGTGACACATAGGTAACATATATGGTACGTATCAGAAGGCAACGCTTGACTCTTACCAATAGTAAAGACGCTTGTTTTAGCTAATTTTTGTTATAAAAAAGTTGAGTAGATACTTACACAAGTAATTTATTCTTTCTAAACTCATTAATTGTTTAATTATATTGCAGTACCTGGTTGACCGAGCAAACATATTTTATTTTTGATAAATCTTGTTTTTCGGAAATCATATTTAGATGTAAATAATAAAATATAAATTTGGTGTCGCGGGACAGCAGGTAGGAGCGAAGTTCCTTCGGCTAGTCTAGAATCGACACAATTCATGAGTATATACTATGCATTGGCGGGGTGGAGTGAGAGAGAAAGAGAAAGGTATTATTATACACTACTAAGCGAGTAGTAGTGTATATGGCTGTCACGCCTGCGCACGTCTCATTTAACGGTTTTATTCCACATTTTTTTCTTACGGTACTCAAGCCTGCCATAAAGAATTTCGTTCCAATTATTTTTTTAAATGTATGTATTTAAAATATAAACATTAAAAACATAATTTTAAGGACTGCAGTCTTACATAATTAAGCTATCAGTAGTCAGAAAGACAGACTGAGGATTTTCCGCTGAGTGTCTTTCGCCGGATCTTCTCAGTGTGTGGCCGCGATTCCGATCCGGTGGTAGTTTATATAAATGTCGACGCGTACAAGTACCATTAGTAGTGTCAAATTGACTATAGCTTTTTTTCTAATTCTGATTCTCTGCAGTACGTGCAGTCCCCAAGATTACTGTCTTTTGAACCAGGCGTTTATACCAGGAATGCAGCGAGAGTTTATAAAGGTGTTTGTCGAGACTTTTCGTTATAACACCTTTTGCTGGCACGACTTTCAAAAAAAATAGTGTAGAGTCAACATACCACATGTGTGGAAACTTCGTGAGCTAAGTCAATATATTTTAACAAATTCTCCTTTTCAGCTTTCACAAAGCTAACTTCACACATAACAGTGATGTCAATAAAAACGCTTGACGCTCCAACCGACCTACCAGCAATATATTTGGCAAAAAATACTAAATAGGTTTGGATAAAACTTTATAGTTACCTATATCGTTAATACAACAATGACAATAATAATAATATCCCTGGACATGTTACAGAAATTGAATCTAATCCCAAAGTAAGCAAATTATATGCTTGTGTTATGGGTGTTAGTCAACGATACTAATACATAGAATTACTTAAATAGATACTAGAATAAATTAAATAAACACCCAGACCCGAAAATGCAGAAATCTAAATGTTCATCACACAAATGCCTGCCCCCGTCGGGAATCAAACCCGAACCTCGCGGTTGGTCGGCGTAGATAGGCGAGACGGTCAAATTTAATAAAGACACCCAACCTACTACAATAACTATAAACTGCAATTTATAAACTAAAATATAACACGCAGGTGAAGCCGCAGTTGGTAGCCAGTATTCTATTAATATTATAAATGCGATAGTTTGTATGTTTGTTAGTTACGCCTTCATGCTAAAACGTCGTAACCGATTTCCATGAAATTTGGCACAGACCTACAAGGTAACTTGAATTAACACATAGGATAGTTTTTATATTAAAAAATGTTCCTTTTCACGTTCACTGTTAATGTTCTCCATTAACCACGCGGGCAACGCCGCAGGCAACAGCTAATATGACATAAATTTCCGATTACCTTTTACGAATAACATCGAACCCTTTGAGAACTGAGCTAGGACAAATTGTTTATATGGTTTGGGCATACAATGTCAAAGGATCAACGGAAATTAAGCTCTCAAAGGGGTCAATAGTTGAGTAGATTCAGATTTCCCTAATTCGAGCTTTATTTTTAAGCTTTAATTCGAAATAGTCTGTAAAACTCATTTATAGACTCCATTTGACGAGCAAATAATTACTTGTGATATTTTATAGCTTTATTTGTGTAAATCTTATGGGAAGTTTAATTTTTTCTCTGTTTGTCTGTTACTTTTTTATAACTGAACCTGGTAGTATATACTATTAGTCTGAGATCCGAACCTAGGTCGACCTTCACCGAGCTGATAACATTATTTTATAATAAGTGTAAAAAATGTGTTAAAAATGGGCTGCCTAGCATATACCGGACAGACTACTTTTTCATTTTTAAAAAGTGTTTTTTATTAAATGCGACTTATGTCAAAAACGTATGGAAGGTGCAGAAGTTGGAGATACCCGGTATTAAACTGGGTTGCCAGGTATAAGCACGTATGTCGATACAACTTACGTGATCACGGCAGGGGATAACAGAAAAAAAATCAACACGTGTACTGTTTTATTGCAAACACATTGATATAGGGTTGTCAACAAAAAGAATCGGAATAATAAAAAAATATTTTTTTTAATTGTTAAAAATAGTCTCTCCAGGATGTTTTGGCAACCCATTTTAATATGATTTTTGTTATAGTAAAATTATTATAAAATATGTTTTATTTTATCATTGGCTCGGTGTAGGACGGCTGCGTGTAAACAGCTTATGTAGTAACAATAACTAAACGAGTCTACTTTCATTTAATAATAATTGGGTTTGATACTAATTTTGTACTGCAGTTATTACCTGCATATTTTATAGCTTTCTCTATGTTATAGCTTACATGACAGCGACATTCAGACGCCT
>NJDD01009485.1:0-15031 GCA_002245505.1 Calephelis nemesis
TGTTCCGGTTCGGAGGGTAAGGTAGCCGGTAAACTTACTTTTGCTCGAGGCCTAACATCCCGGCTTGTGGTTGGCAACGCACCATTACCACGTTTGGTGTCTCTAGGCGGTGGGAATTTCTTACCATCAGGAAATCCGTCTGCTTGTTTGCCTTCCAATGTCATAAAAAAAAATGATTACTGATGTTTTTCAGTAAACTCAGTACAATAGATTACTTTTTTGTCTATAACTCAAAAAGTTTTGAAATATCTGAATCCGGAAACCTCCACCAGATTTCGCACATATTGTAACTTAAAATGTTAATAAACATTTACCAGACACGTATCAAAATTTATTAAGATTGGATAAAAACTAAACCTCTCGGTCAGTTAAACCCATTCACCAAATAGAAGACCAAATATTATTTAAGCATCTTCATGAAAATTTGATAGGCGGTTGTAGTACTTCGATCCCTTCTCCATTTTTTTTTATCAGGCGGGTTGAATTTCGCTATTGTCTAAGCTACAGTTTAAAAAAATACACACGTTTATTTGTAGTGAACACTTGTACTTATCCACAATATACTCTTTTTATTTACTTATTACGGATAATTACAAGTGCTAATAAAAAAAAAACCGTGTGTATATAATGGAATTTCACCAAGTGCCGACGATAGCAAGTATAGATTCTGTTAAAATACTTCAACGAACTCAATAAACTATTTGCTCGCGCTACTCAAATTAGGACTAAACTGATCCCGCAGATAGTAGATGTATGCCTTGTTGTAGTACTTGACCCACATGTATGGGGACGAGTGTCCGTATTGTGTGTCGAGGGCCACTAGTACAAAGTAAATAGAATCAAAGGAAGACTAATGCATGACCGACAGCTATTGTTTTTTCAGTACCGTCTTATTTATTTGGGAAGTCTTTTATTTTTCGTGAAATATATTCTGTATTGTCGGTATATGAAACAATGAAATCTTTTTCTAAGCTTTTTTTTAGTTTTACGAATAGCGTATTTTATGATGTTAGGAAAGACACCCGGGATTCGAACCCGAGACCTCATGCAGTCAAGTCCAACACCCGGACCGCTCGACCACAGAGAAGATCCCGGGTCGGCCTACAAAAAATTGGATTTTTCCAATTTTTTAATAAAAAAAATGTTGGTCGGGATTGGAAACGTGCCCGGTTGGCGATAGGCTTGCCACCTATCACATTATGGGACTTAGTATCTTCGGCTAGTCGTGGGTGCCCTGGTTGTGCCTCTGCCTACCTCTTCGGGGATGTGGGCGTGAAGATACTTTTTTTTTACTTTTAGGAAAGACACGTTGCACAGGCACCAGGATCGTAATATTTCCTGCGTGAGGTAAAAGTATCAGGCCTTTTGAGTTTGAAAGTTTGTACTACTCTAACCTCCAGAGAGAATCATGGAAATGGCTAACACTGACCTTATGTTGGCAATAATTAGTGAGGTAGTAGTGCAAAAACAAAAATATTATGTAACCTGTAAAAAGTATCTTCACGCCCTTTTCCCGGAAGAGGTAGCCAGAGACATAACCAAGTCACTCACGACTAACTGAAGATACTAAGTCCCTCAACGTGATAGGTGGCAAGCCTATCGCCAACCGGGCACATATCTAATCCCGGGCAAAGTTATATTTATAGATATTAGATAAATGTTTTTAGTAGCTCTTAATAACTTTAATAGTGTGTTTCCCAGTTAAGAATATAATTTTAAGTGAAGAATTACATACAGGATACAAAAAAGTGATAAACAAGTTTCAGTTCTTTATAGTTGCAAGAATTCAGTGTTAGTGTTGCCAGAGCAAGTCCTCTTGGACTAAGCATTGGATAACGCTTATGTAATACCAGATTTATGTCATCCTATCCTTATTCAGTATTATTACCGAGCTGGTTACAGAATATTTAAGAAAGACCTCTATAAAATCTTATAACCATTCTTATATATTTGATTCTGTAAAACTGGTATGAATTACCTTACTAAATTAAGGTCTTCTAATCAGTTGCAGTTATTAAGAAGACAGGTTGTTAAAGAGGATTATAATAAGTAATGAAAGATAGCCAAATCAGATATACATTGCGAATATGGATGAATGTAGGAGAGACGGAAACCCGGGGACACCAAGATGGAAAAATTGCTCGGATATTATCCGAGGGTGGTGTCAAGAGCCTCCAAAACTGGCGTGTTTGTATAAAAAGGGTAATGAATGTGGAGGAAGCCGAGCAGGTTTGCTAGGACTGTGAGATTTGGCCCTCGATACTCTTTGCTTATCCCGTAAGTGACTTGGCGTGAAGATATGTATGTATGTATATGAGTTTGTTAACAAGTAATCAAATTATGTATACATTATTCGTAGTAACTCGTGCTTTAGTTTTTTTATATTGTAGGTGTTATAAGCATTGTACGTTTTACATTTTTTTAAAGATTTCTCTTCATTTTAGGTATGCATTAAAAATATGTTTTAGAGACAAGTTCGATTTTTTGGACAATTTTATAGAGGTACAATTTAAATTAAGCGCTTCTGCTATATTCGTCAAGTTTCGAAAATCGGGATGTATTTTAAACATATTTATACATAGAAATGTATTACATACTTAATCATTTCGCTTAAATTTAGATTAGGTCAGCCAATTAAAAAATAAAAGCATAAAGTGTAAAAAGTGAAAAGCCGAAGCGTATAATTTAAATAGTAGTACTATATCATATATTCACTGAAATTATTACTGTTTTGAGTACAATAAAAACTAGATAAATAAAGAAATAATTTCAGACCGGATTCAAACCATCGACTCAATAGACAGTGTAAATGTCAATCACAGGTTGAACTGCAGCATGTTGCAAATCAAATCTGGTATTGCAAACGAAAAAAATCGAATCATTTCGTTTTCTCTTTCAAAAATAGTTAAAATTATTTTATCATGTAAATATTTTTATTTCAAAGTGAGTCCGGACAACAAATTACGTTGTCAGTGCGTTTGACAGGTGCCTCGTGACTGAAAACATGAAAACACTCGAATAAAATGATTCTCGAAAACCGAGCATCGTTGAGTAAAAATCATCATCATTGCCTTTTGTCAAGTGCAACCAGTAGATTGTTTAAGAATGTCCAAAAATGTTGTAAATACCCTAAAAGAAGGTAACTTTAAAATGCTGGGTGACTTAAATGTAAACAAAAAGTTATGGATTTTTCTGCTCGGATTGTAAGCAAACAATTAGATTTTTTTGTTGTCAAGACTGAAGCATATTCCATATCTTCCGAAAGTGTCGACTTTAAAACAATACTATATCTAAGTGATTTGTTTACTTTCATAAGTTCTTAAGTACAAAACTGTGAATACTGAAAAACTTTCAAAGCATTAATTGGAGTACTTATTATGTATTTATGGCAATAAGATATAAGTAATTTTGTATGTTTGTTTGTGAATAAAAATTAGTTTTAACTTTCCACTTTTGATTACTATTTTATGTTTCATGCCTTTATATATACATTTTAACCATATAGAACTGTATAAGTAAGTCAGTGTAATAAAAGTGTACAAGGTGACGTCTAATGGTAGCACAATATATTCAAAGCATTTACATAAGTTTTGTCGGTCCGTCTGTGTATAAAAAGTACGCTATTCACGACTAATGTATAGAACAGTTTGTTGCACAATTTGGTTGGTAGATACTGTAATGGTTAGTTCAGGTGCTACAAAAGATATGGCTCTGCTAGCCTCATTTGTACATTAATTTGCGTGACATTTTTGAAGAAGGTAGGAGTCAAAAACTCGTTACGGAAAAAGGTTTCGGATAAGATGCCAGAAAAGAGTTTAAAGTAAAATATAAATATTAATTAAGTATCTTCAAGCCCATATCCCCGAAGAGGTAGGCAAAGGCACAACCAGGGCACCCACGACTAGCCGAAGATACTAAGTCCCATAATGTAATAGGTGGCAAGCCTATCGCTAACCGGGAACGTTTCCAATCCCGACCAACATTTTTTTTATTAGAAAATTGGAAAAATCCAATTTTCTTTTTGTTGGCCGACCCGGGATTCGAACCCGAGACCTCATGCAGTCAAGTCCAACACCCGGACAGCTCGACCACATTATACGCCGGTATTATGGGTTGTAATTAGAAATCACCAATTTGGAAATATTAATCTAAATTAGAAACAGACGAAATAATGGGGTAAGTGTGTTGTTAACTTTTCTTAAACGTATAACGATTGTAGCCCTTTGTTAAAATCATAATCAATTCATTAGCTTCAAATGTTTTATTTTATATATTATAATATTAGTATATTATAATATATAAAATATATATTATAATATACTAATATTAGTATTCCAGCAGTTTACCCATCACTTCAACTTCACTGTTACTTAGCCGTTTTTGATAAAAGGCAATCTGTGTTTCTTCCAGTGTCAGTACAAGTATCTTGAGATTGGTCTAGTAGTTTCTAAATTCGTGCAATATATTTGGTTAGGCTATCATAAATTAATAGGAATAAACGTAAACTAACACAACTATATTATGTAGTTATTCGGTACCGTTCTGACCTTTTTATGGTTTATTTTCAGTCTACGAAAATGCCTATTTTTAAGGAGCCAATAGTTTCCTAAATCTGATGACTAGGTATCTACAGTCACTGTGAGTAATTTAATATAGTTTACTACATAATGTATGCTGTACTACAAATACAATTTCCCCGTGTTGGTCCGGGCTCCTTTGCAGAATAGACCATCTGCCTTTCTTGCCAGGCAGTTCGTAAAAGGCGAGAAAAAGCTTATCGTCGCTAACACCGTGACATCTGACTAGGTGGTAGAGTTTCGCAGCGACTCGCCCGGATTGGTACCACCGCCTTACCTATTCCTGCCGCCATAACGTCATGACGTGTTCCGGTCCGAAGGGTAAGGTAGCCGGTAAACTTACTTTTGCTCGAGGCCTAACATCCTGACCTCAGGTTGGCAACGCATCATTAACATCTTTGGTGTCTCTAGGCGGCGTGAATTTCTTACCATCAGGAAATCCGCCTGCTTGTTTGCCTTCCTATAACATAAAAAAAATATACAACCACTTTCATAAAACCGGTCGCTTTTTATATATATATACTAGCTGTCCCGGCGAACTTCGTTCCACCCGCTCCGTTTGTATGAGAAAATTTTAAATGTTGGTTTTCCTAGTTTCCTCACAGTTTTTCCTTATTTCTCACCTTTTAAACCTTCCCTGGACTTCTGAAAATAATTCAAAACCAAAAGGAGCCAAATCGGTCCAGCTGTTCTCGAGTTTTATCGAGAATAACGAACAGCAATTGATTTTTATATATATAGATAAGAGGAGGCAAACGAGCAAGTGGGTCACCTGATGGAAAGTGATCACCGCCGCCCACGGGCATCCGCAACACCAGGAGTATCACAAATTCATTGCCGACCCTTAAAGAAAGGAGTACGCTCTTTTTTTGAAGGTCCCTAAGTCATAATTGTTTGGAAATACCGCCCTCGGTAACTGATTCCACAAAGATGTTGTGCGAGGTAAAAGCTGCAGTAGCACAATTGTATGAAGCTAACCAAGAAGATTGAAAAGTTCGATTCCCGTGTCAGGCTAAAATTGATGGAGTTACGACCTCGGATAGCATAATTACATTGAACAATTTATTAGGTTACAAGTTGTGCTTTAGTTAAGGATTTTCTTAAAAAATCTATATACCTACTTTATTTTATGTAAATATATTATTATATCTACGGGATCTACATTTAATATTGTGTAATTTTTTTTATGACATTGGAAGGCAAACAAGCAGACGGATTCCCTGATGGTAAGAAATTCCCGCCGCCTAGAGACACCAAAGGTGGTAATGGTGCGTTGCCAACCAGAGGCCGGGATGTTAGGCCTCAAGCAAAAGTCAGTTAACCGGCTACCTTACCCTCCGAACCGGAACACGTCATGACGTTATGGCGGCAGGAATAGGTAAGGCGGTGGTACCAATCCGGGTGAGTCGCTGCGAAACTCTACCACCTAGTCAGATATCACGATGTTAGTGACGGCAAGCCTGTGCTCGCCTTTTACGAGCTGCCTGGCACAGGAAGGCAGATGGTCTATTCTACAAAGGAGCCCGGACCAACACGGGGAGAAATTGCCGAAATATTTAAAATGATTTGTGATTATTGTTTAAGTGTTAAAAAATATCCTCCGTTGTATATCGACATACCGAGTGTAGTGAGCATTTATTAACGTGTGAATTTGGAACTATTTTTAGAAATATATTTTAAGGACAAATTGTCACGTACATAAACCGATGCCGTTGTATGTGTGAAATAGTAGCAGTTTATGGAACTAGTTCTTTTATGAAATCTTGTGCATAGGGTTAATCTAGTTTAATAATAAAGTAACATTAGTCATAGCCGTTGTTTATTTCCATGTGTTTAAGAACTTAAATCATTACAATAGTTTATTTTCCCAGGATTGCTATAGGGTACTTTGTGTCCCTCTAACTAAAAGGGTTCCCGTAGGATAATTACAAAAGTCAAAATATTGTTCCATAAAGTTTTACAAGTCATAACTTTTGTAGATTAGAAATAACAGACAACAACACTCCCTCTGTAGCGTAGGCAAATTGTATGGAGTGCCATTTGAACGAAGTTCACCGGGTCAGCTAGTCGGACAGAGGCACAACCAGGGCACCCACGGCTAGCCAAAGACACTAAGTCTCTCAATTTGATAGGTGTCAAGCCTTTCGCTAACCAGACTCATGTTCAACCCCGGGCAACGTTATTTTTTATTAGAAAATTGAAAATATACATTTTCTATTTTTTTTTGTTGGCCGACCTGGGGATCAATCCCGGGAGCTCAAGAAGGACGCCGGACCGCTAGACCACAGAAGCGATAACTGTTTAACAAATGTACTTGTCAAATTGTTTGTTTTTAATTTAAGTCTCGTCTTTAATAATAAAGATAAATTAAAGTTAACTTTGCAGAATTATATCATAAAACTGGAGAAATTTTACATTTTGGTACATTTTATGAAAACAACTGTGTAATCAACTTTTTTACGGCTTTAAGGTTAGGTAACAACATCAGCATGAATAAAACCTCACACTTTCAGCCACGATAACACAAAATAATTTGGATGATTTTGAATAATTTGTTTAATTGTTAGAAGATAAAAGTTTAAAAATATATATATATCTCTGAACAAATAACATGAATGTGTTTACCTACCTCGGCCACAAGACAGGGACATACAACATCGATAGTATGGATGGCTTATGAAGGCCTCGGTTATTTCTTACCATCAGACGAGCAAAGCTCGTGTTTTAACTATTTTATGAGATAAAACAATATAATGTGGTGTCGAGGGACACCAGGTAGGAACGGAGTTCCTTCGGCTAATGTAGAATCGAAACAATTCATGATTATATACTATGCATTGGCGAGGTGGAGCGGTAATAGAGAGAGAAGGGATGAGAGAACGAAAAGAAAGAGGGAGAAAGAGAAAGGTATTGTACATATTCGCAAGTATAAGACTGTCGCGCCTGCTCACGTATCATTTAACGGTTATAGTCCACGGACTTTTTCTTACGGTTTTTACTATCATATTTTTTTTCAGTTCGTTCGCGCAGTAAAACCCCTATCTCCTTCAAGTGAGGAACTTCGTTTCAATAAAAGTAATAAATTTGTTTCTGTGTTTAAACTTTTCCACAAAATCAGATTTAAGATGGCTCGATTAATTGTTTATTTTGACAGCGGCAGAAGGAGTAAATAAAGTACAAACTACTAGGCAGAAACAAATTAGGAAGCGAAATAAGTGTATTTAAACAAATTACAGTAATTCGATTGAAAGATCAAAGCCTCAAGTATTATGTAAACAGCGGGAGCAAATACTGAGAATAAGTAATTACGAAGCAATACAAATATTGACAGGTTTTCCGTAGCAATGGTAAACTCTCTTTATATTTGTTACGTTTTGTTAAGATGGCAGACCGAAAATAATATTTAGGAAACATCAAAAAGTTAATAACTTTAGGCCCGAACCTATCGAGAATAAGAATATATAACTGAGGCTCCCACGATTAGCCAAAAGTACTTAGTCCCATAATGTCACAGGTTGAAAACCTGTCGCAAAAAGAAGACTAATAAAATCTCGTGCAACTTTTTTTGTAAGAAAATTGCAAAAACACATTAATGTGTCAACCCGTAAATCGAATCTGGGACTTTATATATCTACCTAGTGTATGACAGCATGGGACCACCAGAGATCAGAAAGGCGATAAGAATAATTAAAAGAAAAAAATTGAAATTAACAAAAGAACACAATTTAAACACTATTCTATCGTACAATCTAATACAGCATTCAAATAAATTTCTATCTCATTTATAAGAAAAAATGTTTTTTTTTATCTTGATCCACAGGTCGGCTAGGATCGATACTCTCTGCCTACCCCGTAAGGGACTTGACGTGAAGATATGTATGTGTATTTTGATAAATATGATCTGGCTGATGGTAAGAGGTTATCGTAGCCGAAACAGAAAGCTACACGCATGTTATTAATTCTTAAAAATCATATGCATCTTAATGAAATGGCGTCGGGGTATGAAGTAACATCATAATTAGTCATTATTCTGTAATAAATTACTGTTTTACGATATTGGTGGTAGATTTGGGGCGTTGAAGACATCCACATGTGGCCTAAGCTTCCAACCGTAAGATAGCATTGTATTGGTGTTCTTGTATGTGTCTAAAGACCGGTTGTTCGATATAACATAGTAAATGCTATCACATAATGAATTTTTAGGAGATAAATTGAATATCAATAATTAATTGCATTTACCTAAAGCATTTTTAACCAACCGTAAGTTACTGTCGTACTTATAAAACAAAAAAGTAAAAAATAATACTAAGACGTATCTTTGTGAATGATCAAAATAATTAAAAAATTACTATAAAAATAACCGCAGCTTCACTCGCTTATTAAAACTATTTGGCTCTTCCATCGATATCATAGTTATTGCATATAAAAGTAATTAAAGTTAAATACAAATAGTTGTTCAATTTTGTTAAAATCGTTTCTGTCGTTCCAGAGTTTATACCAAATCAAGATTTTAAATAATAATATTTTTGGATAATTTTTTTTGGAAATTTAAGCAATTACATCCCATTCTATTCCATTGCCCTCTCATAAAAATCTATCTGTTTATATAATAAGTATGTGACGAGTTTAAATCCTACAATATGCAATTATAAAATTTATTACAAATTCGCTTCGTCGATGCCTTAAGAACTTATTTATTTCAATAAACATTTTCGATATTAAATACCCTTTCTCCTATAAAAGCTTATATAGAAAAACCAACTACCTCCTAAGCAGAAAGCTCGTGAACAGTGAGTAAACTTTCAATAAATTGTAAGTAGTATTTTAAGTTAAGTATGGTTAACCTTAGTGTATTATGTAATAAATTATATGTTTATAAAATTGAGATTTTTTATAACGATTTAAAGGTTAACAAGCAGATAGATTTTCATCGGTTAAGAAATACACATGGCCTATAAATTTGAAAAGGTAGTGACAAAAAGTTTTTTTATGTAAAAGGTCAGCGAACAGGCACTCGACTCTTTTAATGGTAAGAGGTATCCGTGGACTATAGATGTTATGCGTTGCTTTCCTGTGGTCGGGATGTTAGGTCAATTGTGCAAGTACGCACGCCAGGCCAGAACATGGCAGAGTTATTAAGATGAAAAGAACAGGCAAGGCAAACAATCTATCTACCTACCCGGGCAAATTGTTGCACAGCTATATCACCAGTGGTATTGTTAGTGATGACATCTATTTTAATCAGTGCTTGCCTCTTACGAGCTGCCTGCCAGTGAGGCAAATGGTCTCATCTACTCAGCGGTGCCGGACCAATCTGGGTTGACGTCTTAAGGCTACGATTTTGGGTTTATCTCATAAGTGACTAAGATAAAGTAATCACAAAGACGATAATGCAGTACCCACCGTCGTGTCTTGACAAATTATCACATCCGTATCAATTAGCCCTGGTGTACCACCATATCTTTCCCTAATAACATACCGTCAGTGCTCATTGATGTTGTGTCCGGTTTAAATAATAGATTACATTATTCGTATCCACGAGCAATCCCACAAACTACAATTCTTTCTTAAATCTTAAAGGGACAGCCATTACGGCTTTAAGTTGGTAATAAATACACCATCAACATTTTTGGTATCTATAGGCAATGCCTTACTACCAGAAAATTCGTATACTGGTTTGGCTTCTTATCCTAAGAAAAAATGTTCCAGTCCGATCCCCGGGACTGAATATATATTTTTTAACTTTTAATTAAAACTACGTTGTCTAGGATTTTATATTTGCCCGGTGGGCGATAGATTTGCCACTTATCACGTTGTAGGAATTAGTTGTAGTTCTACCTAGTGTTTCGGTGATAAAGGCGTAAAGATACTTATTTACTTTTGTAAAAAAATAATATCAGTAAGGATTTAGTAATCTTATTTGAACTCCTAGTGCTTCATATGAGAAAAATGAAAATTCAGACACAAAGCCCATTTTCATCACTGCAGTAATGCTTTGTAATTTCCTATAGAAAACAATTTTCTTAATATAAAAAGCTTTTATATAAAAATTAAAGCTAAGGGGAAAATCAGTATCTGAAACTTTAAGTAACCGTTTGTTCACACTTTGGGATCAACAAGACCTTTCACACATATTTTATTTACCTTATCTTGGTAGTTATGTGTTGTCCTGAGTCTGTCTGAGTGTCTTTCGAGTATGTGAATGATGTATGCGTTGAGTTTGAATGAGAATGTATGATTTCAGAGTAAATTCTACAAAAATATTCGGTTATTAAAACAAATTCAAAGTATTAAATACAATATGGCGGTTTCCCAAGGTGCAAAATGAACTGTTAGCATAGGTACTTTTCCTCGATAATATACGTATCAAATTTACATATGCTTAGAATATGAGAAAATGTTAGATAAGGTAACAAATACAAGTATATGTGATAAAAAATATTTTCAAAAGCAATTATAAAATATTTGACTTTTCTACGAACAAAAGATTGTCACCCAGTTTCCGAAACGCCAATCAATTGTAGTATCATCACGCCCATATCGCGGAAGAGGTGGGCAAAGGCACAACGAGGACACCCACGACTAGCCAGAGACACTGAGTCCCATAATGTGATACGTGACAAGCCTATCGCTAACCGGGCTCACGTCTAATCCTGGAAAACGTTATTATAATAAAAAAAATTAAAAATATTCATTTTCTTTTTTTTTGTTGCCCGACCCGGCGATCGAAACCAAGACTTCGGTACAATCAATTTTATCACTTCGTAACAGCTTCCTAAAATGAGTTCAGTTCTTCTTAATTAATTTATCAGATATGAAGTACACAATTGCTACGTACGTGCCACCAGACAAAACGAGTGGCTTGAAAAAATGGTTTAACTGCCCGGTTCAAACCCACGAATCTACATTTATACATTTATATAAAATTTAGTGTAAATATATTACTAACTGAAAGTAGCACGCAGCATACATTTGTTACTTAGCAAAAGAGAGTGCTAATGCAATATTAATTAATATAATCATACAACAATAATGCGGCTTCCATTACCCTGATTTTACATTTCAATTTTGACCCCGTAAAACCTTTACCGGTAATGTAGAAGTAGAAAAACAAGTAGGTACAGGTTGACACAAACTCTGCTGGCTGTAGCTAAATATTTGTAAATAAACAAATATAAGTATCTTCACGTCCATATCTTCGAAGACGTTGGCAGAGGTGCAACCGGGACATCGACGACTAGCTGCTGAAGACACTAAGCACCACAATGTGATAGGTGGCAAGCCTATCGCGACCGAGCACTTATCCAATCAAGGACAACGTTATTTTCATTAGACAATTATAAATACACATTTCATTTCAAAAGTTAAACAATTTCAAATTGAAATACTATCAGAGAATTCTAAAAGACAATGAAAGAAAGCATAACATAATATAAAAATGTGGTACGAGATGTAGTAAATATTTTTACCCTGTATTAATTAGCAATTCAAAATTAAGTGTTTTTTTAGAAGTAATTCTTGTCTATTTAACCATAAAAAGGCGGATCTTATATGTTCGACTCTAAAATATTTTTAACATAGATATGTAAATCGATTTTTTTTTATTTTTAAAAGAACGCTTTATCAAGGCGGTCCGTTTTCAACCAAATCTAAATCTAATAACGAAATCCTAGAGAATTTGAAGAAAGTAAGTACTTAATTTTTGTGTATACATAGATAATTTCTTCTTAAAATCGAAGTCCAATTTTTGCAGCTTTACTTTGCTGAAATTATAGTAAAAACACGCAGGTTTCTGAGACTATTCACACTAGATCTTGTATTGATGTTCTCGATAAAAAAAGGTATAGGTAGAGATTCGGTGTTGGGATATTCATAACTTTGAGATGAGGAATACTAATGCTTCTAATTGACCTGCCTAGAGGTTTTGGACCTTAGTTTCGTGGTACGGGTGGGGCACTCTTTTTAGTGGAATTATTTGATCCAGATCCAGATCATGTAGTAGAATCCTGCAATGTAACACAAGAGTGTCATTAAAGTTCTATCTACCTCTTTATTACTGCAAAAATGGTGATTAGTAAGTTGCGACAAAGGTCAAAACAAAGGTCGCTAGTCGCTATTTTCACAGTACACATGTGAAACAGTATGGAAACTATGTCTAGTTCATAAAATACTTTCTTAAAACTCCATTGAAGCAATAGACTTGTCATGTCATTTTTTTATTTAATATAAACTCAGTGCAAATAAAAAGTTAATATGTTGAACTAGGTGGCAGAGTTTCGCAGCGACTCGCCCGGATTATCCTTACCTGTTTCTGCCGCCAAAACATTTGTGCTTGCCGTTGACGTGATCCAGTTTGGAGGATAATGTAGCCGGTAAACTTACATTTGCTTGAGGTTTAATTTCCCGGCCTCAGGTTGACAACGCACCATTTCCAACTTTGATGTCTCTAGGCGGCGTGAATTTCTTACCATCAGAAAATGCCTTTCAATATCATAAAAATATAAAATAAAATAAATGAACTGGTAAAATGACATATTAACCTCCACCGATCTCTTTATATATTGATTCAAAATATTGCGATTTTTTTCCTGACACACTAAAAGGTTGCCGTGAAAGAGTTTTTTTATATAACATTGGAAGGCAAACAAGCAGACGAATTTCCTGATGGTAAGAAACTCCCGCCGCCTAGAGACACCAAAGGTGGTAATGGTGCGTTGTCAACCAGAGGCCGGGATGTTAGGCCTCGAGCAAAAGTAAGTTTACCGGCTACCTTACCCTCCAAACCGTAACACGTCATGACGTTATGACGGCAGGAATAGGTAAGGCGGTGGTACCAATCCGGGTCACTGCGAAACTCTACCACCTAGTCAGATGTCACGGTGTTGGTGACGGCAAGCCTGTGCTCGCTTTTTACGAGCTGCCTGGCACAGGAAGGCAGATAGTCTATTCTACAAGGGAGCACGGACCAACACAGGGAAAAACACGGGGAAAGCTAATAAGCGAGCTTTAATATGCGAGTAAAGCCATGGCAATAGCTAGTTATAAATACGATAACGCATCATTAAAATGTTCAACAGTTATAGAAGTAAAACAAGAAGTCATAAAACTATATTTTTCACGGTTAAAATAATATCTTGATGGTCTTCCTGTCGGGAGCGGAACTGTACGTGTTTTTCATCTTTATCTGCAGTCTTTCTCTGTAGGAACATTACGGACTATCGGTTTCCGATTTAAATCTTGTAGCTTCTGTTTGAAACGAGATTCAATATATTATACCTGTGTAAGATAATCTTGTGAGTGAATTGATTTTAAAGCACTGGATTTTGTTTCTATATAAAGAGGAAGCTTTTTGTTTTGAGTGAGGAAACATATGCATTTCCATATACTTATCATTAATTTAAAGTTAAAACGTTTTTAAATTAAAAATAAAGAGCAATGAATAGCGTAATGTGAGTTATAGAGAATTGCGGTTTAAAAATTAACTTAGAAATGTTAGGTGTAAAATAAGTTTTAATTTTGTAGATTCTGAGGATCCCGTGTAACAGTTGTGGCAGACAGAGTTGGGGTTTGGAAAACTATCCAACTATATAACTATACAACCTTACCTAACCCTGTCGAAGAACCCACCAGAAAGTATACCCTTGCACTTGAGTTAACCTATTAATATTATCAATGCGAAAGTTTGTATGTTTCATTGTTTGTTTCTTACTTCTTCACGCAAAAGCTGCCGAAGCGGTTTTCATTTAATTTGGCACACACATAGAGGGTAACTATGATTAACACATAGGATAGTGTTTATTCTTAAAAATGTTCCTGTGGGACCAATAGCTCCGAGGTCAACGCTGCGGGAAGTTCAAAGTGCTAAGGAACATACTCTATAGCAGACTCATCTGAAACTTGTACTCGGGACCTGTAAAAGATATTTATTTCTGGCGAAAATTCACAATTAATTCTTTTTATTGTGTTGATGAAGAAAATATCATTGTTAGATAGTGTTTTAATTATTTTATTTAATTTATATATTAAAGCTCTGTTCCTACAATCAACGAACCTTCACGTTAATATAACTTCGGTAGTTTGCATAAAAGTGACGAAGCGTTGTTCATATTTACACAAAAACATTTCGATTTAACAATTGATAAGAACAACCTTAGTTAGCTTTCTACTATTAGTACGTAAAACTACCATTCATAAGCAAAACGACTCGTTTCTTTAATGTAGAAATTGGGCTTAAAGCTAAAGTTTAATGCCCGGTTCCTATATTCAAAAAACGAGTCGTTTTGATTACGAATGGTAGTATTTTGTACGTTTAGTAAGATTATTAACAATGGTTGCTTGTTTCTGTATATTGATTCTAAACATTTTTTGAAAATATTGGTAACGTTCCGTTACTTTTGAACAAACTACGAATGGTTTAGCTGACGGATTACGATTCGTTGATTATAGGAACCGGG
>NJDD01009488.1:2105-14701 GCA_002245505.1 Calephelis nemesis
GAGCAAATTGTTTTTATTGGAAAATTGGAAAAACCCAAATTTCTTTTTGTTGGCCGACCCGGGATTCGAACCTGGGACCTCATGCCGTCAAGTCCAACAACTGAACCGCTAGACCGCACAGGCGATTACTTTTTTTTATGTTATGTATGAGTATATAAACCACTAGCTAAGCTCTAATGTAATGAATTTTTCATCATGTTTATTTTTAATTAATGGACCAAAACAAATATTTTATCTAAATAGATTTAAACATTCATATTTTTAAATGTAGAAACACCTGTACTGTTTTACGTATCACTTATACTTTATATTTACTTCACTTAACTATTTTATAAATAGCCTACCGGTTTCACTTATGACAGTATAAGTACTAGCAGATGATGCTGTCATAAGCGAAACCGGTAGGCTATTTATAAAATAATAAATTATAAGTGATACGTAAAACAGTACAAGTATTTCTTCATTTAAAAATATAATTATTAGTAAGTTTTACCAAGCGCCGACGATGGAAAATATCAAAAAGATTTAGGCATTGTTATTATTTTTTATATGATAAATTACAACGAACCAACACACGGCTCTTTTAGTAAGTAGATAACCTATCCAGCTTGAGAGCAAGAGATAGCCGTAGCCTGTAGACACTATAGTAAAGGTGTAGTGCCAGTGGCCAGAGTGTTAGGCCTAAATTATAAGGTTAACGGCTACCCTACCCTCTAGACCAAAACATGGCTTTGTCATTATGGTGGCAAGAATAGGTAAGATGTTAGATCTTTATCCGGGTAAGTGCTGCACAGAACTGCACCACCAGTTATCTTTTTGGTAATAACCCATGCTGTCCAACATGAAAATACACGGGGGGTATATCAGGTATAACAGTTTATTTACCAGTATACAATCTAGATATCATTCTAGTTATTATTTACAGGATTGGCAGATAAACAAACAAAAAACACCAAAAATCTCATTTCCTATTTGATACTGAATTTAATTTCTTACATAAACAAGTTTACCAGCTACCTCACCTTAGTAACACGACAACCGCGTGAACAAACATTATATCGATTCGGAAAAGCGGTGAGGTTTTGGTAAAAACTTTTCGTTTACATTCAATCTTAGCTGTTGCCCGGGGCGTTGCCCGCGTGGTTAATGGTTTTAAAGGAACATTTTTTCGGTACAAAAATTATCCTATGTGTTCATCCAAGTGACCCTATATGTGTGTTCCAAATTTCATTAAAATTGGTTCCTCAGTTTTTGGACGAAGAAGTAATAAATGAACATACATACTTTTGCATTTATAATATTAGTATGATTATCTCCGAGACTTAACAAATATATCAATAATCTGTAAATACTGAAATCAAAACCAGGACTTCCGCAATAACACAGCAATCATGGTGACCTCAGCAATAGATCACGGCTGACCAACCAACGATAGAGGCAGTGGTTTGTTTCCACACAACGCCGCGATTTATCGAGCTGTTCCGTAATTGATAGGATTTGCACGAAACTGTACCTCTTGTTCACGGACCCACCACTGAATCTCTCTACTTGATTTACAATTTTTCGCCCATTATTGGCGGCAATTTATGAGAAACCGGTTTTAGGGTCTGGAATTGATTTATTTCAATATATATTGGGTTTCAGACTGTTTTGCATAAGTGTATGTTATTGTCAGATCTACACAAGGGTTTAGGCCTCAGGGTAAAATTGAGTTTTTAGGTGTTTTTAGCTGTAAGTGTCAAAACCCAAGGCATTGGAGGAGATTTATTTTAGTATGAAAAAATTATAATATATAAATATATTATAGTCTAAACAAACAAGAACCTGAAATATTTAGAAGATAGAAGGCAATCTTTCCACCTAAAAGAGTGTTACATATAAGCCAAAGTAGTGCTTGTGGTAATTGATGTGATATTTACTTCCATTTAAATTATATAATATTGTTACGTCTTAATTTGAAATGGTGTATCTTGTTTATATTAGTTAGTATCTTCACGCCCATATCCCCGAAGAGGTAGGCAGAGGCACAACCAGGGCACCCACGACTAGCCGAAGATACTAAGTCCCATAATGTGATAGGTGGCAAGCCTATCGCCAACCTGGCACGTTTCCAATCCCGACCAACAGTTTTTTTTTTTTTTTATTAGAAAATTGGAAAAATCCAATTGTCTTTTTGTTGGCCGACCCGGGATTCGAACCCGAGACCTCATGCAGTCAAGTCCAACACCCGGACCGCTCGACCACAGAGGCGACAAATTAGTTATATTAGTTTTACATTTATACCATTTTTTTCCCTAACTGTTATTATTAATATTTTAATGTTATGTTATAGTTTTTTTGTATGTTTAATCTCTTTACCTACTGAACCTTTATTTATATAATCTCGTTAGACTAAAAGGTTGTCTGGTAGAGATCGCTTTGTTTGACGATAAGACCACCTTTTGTGTACTATAAACTATAATAATATGCTCTTGTTAATACTTAATTGTACCATTTTGTAATAAGTTTAATTGTGCACAATAAAGCGTTCGTTCATTCATTCATTCATTTATATTAAATCTATAACTTTTTTACTGTTTAGTTTTGAAATTGGTCTTTATTAACGTACTTATTTTTATTTAAATTAAAAGTCGCAGTCTTAACTAAGACTTGACGCCATTGAATGAAGTATCAGTAACTAATATAATCGGTTAAGATCCATGTTACATAACCCTGAATGCTGCAGCTGCAGTTATCAATGTTCAAACGTCTTTATCAGAGGAGCCCCCGCAGCGTGCGAGCTCGGCTGACTCAGTGACCACAACGCCATTATGTGGACTGTTACTGTTCAAGATCGTATGGACCGATTAATTGATTTCAGCAGTTATACGGTTTGGTGTTTGATTTGGGTTATAAATTGGATATATTTTATTAGATGTTTTAGATACGTACTAGTAGGTCACTGGTCACTTATTTCTGATAGGTTTCTGAAGTTAACGTACACATCAATCATCTGTGTTTCTTAAATGAATTTAAATATATGTATATGTATATATGTGTATTTTGACCATAGCATATACACACTCACACCTCGGCTATAACATCTATAGTGTCTATATTTTAGGGTGTCTGTAGTCTCTTACCATCAGAAGAAGAATTTTAAGACTAAAAAGAAGAAAATATTTTTTTTCTTTAAAAATATTTACTATGAACTTACAACCACATTATACCCAACTTAAATTATCATAAAAGCTTGTCGCGCGATTTTTTTGCTGTTCATTTATTTTACAATTTTTAGTTATCACTGGTTAGGCTTTATTGTCAGTTCATCTCATTCAACGCATAATGTTGGAAAATCGTTTGCCGGTTAATATTGAACAATCCAGCTTTTCAACAAGCTTATTATTTTTGATTATTTGTTAACCCTCCCAGAGCTCCGCTTAGAAGTGTAAGAGCTGATATACAACAGGGTACGCCTAGGTGCCATCTGAGGTGGTACGTTCATGACATCGTGCTACACCCCAGTTCCACTCAGCCCCCGGGACGGCTTCACCTTAACTTGGATGTTTGGAAGAATCCAGCACTTATGTCTGCTTACTTGTTCGTGACAAAACACAGTTACCGGTTTGATTTTTGAGTTGTCCTTCTCCTAGACAGGTTGCAGACCAATGCTGTCCCTCATCTAATGTCTAAAGTTAGTCAATCGATGTTACTCGAAAGTATTTTGGATGTAAAGTGATATCACAGTATTTTCCAAAAAAATTCACTAAGCCCTTTCATTTAGTACCCATGTTGTAAAATTGTATTGAAAATAACTATTCCGCCATTATTATTTGGATGGTCCGCCATATTGTGTTTAGAATGACGTCATATTATTTTTCGGGTTGGTCTCAACGAGTCTTTTCATTTGATGCCTAAGTTGTACACGTACATAAAATAACTATTCCGCTACGTTGGACGGTCATCCATATTGGATTGGGAATGACATCACATTATTTTTCGAGTTTATCTCAACGAGTCCCTTCATTTGATACCCATAATGTAGAAGTACATAAAATAACTATTCCGCTATGTTGGACGGTCCGCTATATTGGATTTAGAATGACATCACATTATATTTCGAGTTGGTCTCAACAAACTCTTTTATTTGATACCCATATTGTAGAAATGCATTAAAAATAACAATTCTGCCATCTTGTGTGGTCTACCAAATTGGATTTAGCATAACGTCACTTTATTTTTCGAGTTGATCTCATCGAGTCCTTTCATTTAATACCCATATTGTAGATAGCCATATACCGCCATCTCTGATTGTACGGTATATTTGATTTAGAATGACATCACATTATATTTCGAGTTGGTCTCAACGAACTCTTTTATTTGATACCCATATTGTAGAAATGCATTAAAAATAACAAT
This sequence comes from Calephelis nemesis, assembly GCA_002245505.1. Taxonomy (NCBI): domain Eukaryota; kingdom Metazoa; phylum Arthropoda; class Insecta; order Lepidoptera; family Riodinidae; genus Calephelis; species Calephelis nemesis. The sequence continues at coordinate 6,504 of NJDD01009488.1, forward strand.
TCTGCCATCTTGTGTGGTCTACCAAATTGGATTTAGCATAACGTCACTTTATTTTTCGAGTTGGTCTCAACGAGCTCTTTTATTTGATACCCATATTGTAGAAATGCATTAAAAATAACAATTCTGCCATCTTGTGTGGTCTACCAAATTGGATTTAGCATAACGTCACTTTATTTTCGAGTTGATCTCATCGAGTCCTTTCATTTAATACCCATATTGTAGAAGCACATTAAAAATAACTATACCGCCATCTTTGATTGTACGGTATATTGAATTTAGAATGACGTCACATTATTTTTCGAATTGCTCTCAACAAATCCTTTTATTTGATACTGATGTTGTAGAAGTGTATTGAAAATAACTATTCCGCCATCTTAGATGTTCGGCCACGTTGTATTTAGAATTATGTCATGTATTTTATCATGCATTGTCATCCAAACTAAACGTGTATACAAAATTTCAGCTCAATAGGTTGAAGATATCTGCTTCAAAATTTATTTCAAAGATTCCACCCGAACTAACATACATATACATTGCAAGTTAAATAAAAGCTTTTAAAAAGGATTTCTTGGCGTATTTTTCTCCAAACAAATCCTTTCATTGAGGAGGACTTACAAGAATTTATTTTGCTAACTAGTTTTAAACCGTAGTCTATGTTTTCAAGTATAGAACTCTATCTCTACTTCTAAAGAACAAATTTTAGTAGAGCAGTTCAAATCCAATTGGTGTATTTCAAAATTAATAGTTTGAACAAAATCAACTCAGTAGTATTCCTTTTCTGCTTTATAAAAAATGTTGGCCTAAAGAAAATAGATCAGAGGTTTAAAAAAGCGTTCAAAACACTGAACCAATATTTTTGTATAGTATTTACATATATTTTGACGATCATTATAAAGTTTGGTATTAAATAATAAAAACAATGACGTATTAGAAGCAAATTGGCATTTTACACTGTTCAAAACTAACAGAGTCGAGTTAACCGGTACAAAGATATTCATCCAAGTTCGGGAGGACAGTAAACTCTCTCTAAACACTAACAAATCACTCGGTGTGACGTAATCATGAAGTGTGGATTAATTATGAGGCATGCTGCGCACAGGCCGACAGCCAGTCAGCCAGCTCGCCGCCGAGATTTATCTTAACTCGTAAATTATAACCTCAATTGTTTTGGCTTCTTCCTACACTTATCTTCTTAAGTTGTTAGGTCTAATGTCAAATTAACGTCGTTGGTATTTAGCGAGTTTCAGTCATTTGTAAAAAAATATTTTTAGGAGTTGTAATCAAAAGACTGAAAAAATGGGACACTTATAGATTCGTCAAGTCTCTCTGTCTATCTGTCTGTCTTTTCCCCCGTGTTGGTCCGGGCTCCTTTGTTGAATAGACCATCTGCCTTCCTGTGCCAGGCAGTTCGTAAAAGGCGAGCATGGGCTTGCCGTCACTAATACCGTGACATCCTACTAGGTGGTAGAGTTTCACAGCGACTTACCCGGATTGGTACCACCGCCTTACTTATTCCTACCGCCATAACGTCATGACGTGTTCCGGTTCGGAGGGTAAGGTAGCCGGTAAACTTACTTTTGCTCGAGGCCTAACATCCCGGCCTCTAGTTGGCAACGCACCTTTGGTGTATCTAGGTGGCGAGAATATCTTACTATCAGGAAATCCGTCAGCTTGCTTGCCTTTCAATGTTATATAAAAAAAAATATGTCACAGCTTCTTTTCCGAAACTATATAATATGAGCTATCCTATTGAAACTTGATAAGTATATGTATTCTGTGAAGGAGCCTAAATCATTACTCCGATCATGTTTCTCCGATTGTATAATTGTATAACTTCCGAACAGGATTAAATTTTTTACACAAAAATAAAAAATAACAATAAATTTTGGGGGTTCCCAATACTTAGGACTAAAACTCAATGTATTTTCATCAAATCTATAAGTGAGGGGGATTTATAGATAGGTTATAAAAAATTCATATATCACCATTTTTTTCTAGTTTTCAAGAGATACTTCCAAATTAGTGAAATATTAAAAGATGGTTCTGTGTAGTTTGTAATCGTGCAAATATGAAGTGAATAATATAAAAGATCATTTATTTTATGATACACTTCATGGGCGAGTCCGACTCGCACTTCAAGGCTTTGTTTTAACTTCTACTTGTTTACCTTAGTAAAAGATGTGGATTTTTTTTTATGTTATAGGAAGGCAAACAAGTAGACGGATTTTCTGATGGTAAGAAATTCACGCCCACTAGAAACACCAAAGATGGTAATGGTGCGTTGCCAACCTGAGGACAGGATGTTAGGCCTCGAGCAAAAGTAAGTTTACCGGCTACCTTTCCCTCCGAACTGGAACACGTCATGACGTTATGGCGGCAGGAATAGGTAAGGCGGTGGTACCAATCCGGGCGAGTCGCTGCGAAACTCTACCACCTAGTCAGATGTCACGGTGATAGTGATGATAAGACTATGCTCGCCTTTTACGAGCTGCCTGGCAAGAAAGGCAGATGGTCTATTCTGCAAAGGAGCCCGGACCAACACGAGGTCCTTCTATCCTGATTTTTGCCTCGAGATTTTTCAAAGAAGACCAATTACTTTCCCACCAATCAGCCTTTAAGAAGTTGATATTATACGTCAAGAACACCAGTATTTTAGTAAGGCAGTCCAAAATAACGTCATAATTTTAGTGCTCGTCACTGATCGGAAGATAGGATAGCAAACCGACACTAACGGACGCAAATAACTTAATTTGCTTTTGTTTAAATAAAAAAATAACTTAATTAACTTTTTGTGATTCTCGTATCTGAAAATTCAGAAATTAAGTTGAACAAAGTGCCAAGTGCGAGTCGAACTTGCGCACGAAGGGTCCTACCTCTTACCGTTTTTAATATTGAGCCAAAAACACGTTTTATTGTATGGGGACCCTTAATATATTTTTAATACTTAGTATTTGTTGTTATAGCGGCAACTGAAATACATCATTAGTGATAATGTCAACATTATAGCCATCATGGTTTATGAGATACAGCGCGGAGATAGACAGACAGAGGAGGCTTAGTAATAGGGTCCGTTTTTACCCAAAGGGTTCGGAATCCTAAATAATATATTAGACTTTGGAAAACGACGTAGGCTGGTTTTTACCCAATGGGGAAATAACTAGAATACGCGGGCGAATCCACGGATAACATCTGCACCAATTACAAAAATTCAGTCAACTGCAAAACAGCATTAAATTATTTCCCCTTGATAAATAAGTATCTTCATTGTTGGTACAAAAAAAAGGAAACTCAGCACATCACTAAGCTTAACAAATGATAATTTAAAGTCTAGACCAATATGATCTTGTGCATAAAACACAAAATTTACTTAGAAAGTAAATAAAGTAAGAGGAGCGTAGACATGCTTTAAATTTAAATAGACTTTGGAACTCATCGTTTGCCAAATGAGGCATAAGCCACCCGGCCAAGTTTCGCACAAGTTTTGTTTTGCAAAAGAGTAAAAGTTCAGTATCGAGGGGTTTCGATAAAAGTATTAGGTACAGCTGGATAGGTATTTTTACTTGACCGTGCTTAGTTTATAAGTGAATTCATATTTTGTCGGCGTCGGGATGTGACGATCCCGAGAAAAGGGACGATTGATTGTTCGCCCACGGATTTTTATGTATCACGCATACCTTTTTACAAAAAAGTTTTTAGTATTTTTTTATCAGAAAGAATTTCCCAAAGTTAGTCCTATAAAAATGCAACCTTAAGAGAGGAAAATAGGAGATGGTTTTTGGTTACTCATTGATTTTAATCCTAATTTGTGACTTCAGCTCTCTTCGTAATTGGTTTCATATAAAATGAGGAAATCAAAGTTTAACTCTAGGGGTAGAAAAATTAAGAGGTATTACGTAACTACGAAACATATGTGTAAAACAAAGATCATAAAGAAAGCAATATGAAATTTTGGTTAGAGTATGAATGAAATGTGAATGAAGATTACTGCCTCAAATTTAAAGAAATATTTTTTGTTACAAAAATTATATTTTGTAACACCTTTTTATTTGTTGGGGATATTTGTAGATAATTAATTAAGATAATTAAGATATAAAAAGTAATTTATCAATCAAGACATACCAACTTTACCCACACATGATGTTGGGAATTTCAAAACTTCATATAACCCTTCAATATATCAACCCCATGATATATACATACATAAACACCTTCACGCCAAGTCCCTCACGTAGTAGACAGAGAGTATCGATTGCCAAAACACACAAACAAACACGCTGGTTTCGGAGACTTGACATCACCTTCGGATTGCCGAGCGATTTGATAGTGGAATATCTACTTTGTCAATTTGTAATCTGTAATTCTTTCCACATATCCGAATAAGCAAAGCAGTCCATCTAACTGAGCTGGTGTTAAAAACAGCTTAATCGGTTCATAATTAACTTTAAAATTAAGGTACCAAATTTTACCTTCACAAACATTCTTTGAAAGCTAAATAAAAGTTTGTAATAACCTAATAAAATTCGAAAAATGCAATTTTTGCATGCGTATATGACGCTTATTCATTACTAAGTAACTACCTACTTAAATATTTGTTACCAAAAATTCATTCCTTGTTATTAAGGCTCGTTATTTTTTTTTATAATTATTCAGTTTTCGATGGCTTAATTTTTAAGTAAAAAAGTTTGAAACATTTTCGAAAATACATTTCAAAAAATTCATAGGTAAAAAGTTTTGTAACTTAATAAACAGACCCTTAACATACAATTTTCATTTTGATTCACTTTACAGACGCTTACATTTCAATTTATAAAATAAGTTATTAAGAAATAAGTTAGATAATACTATGTTAATGGACAAGGTCTTAAAAACGACAATTACAACTTTATTTTAAAACTCATTTTTTTTGATTTTGGAAAATTTTAATGTAAATTAAATTTCCATTTATATAATATTCTGGCGAAGTTTTAAGCTTTGAATCTCTCAATAAAATAAACCTTTGACGCACCAGCCAAAGGAAACCTATATAAAGTGTATTTCAGAAAACGGTACAATAAGTTAAAAGGCACATAGAATTTGAAGTCACAAGATTACTAAAGAGCCTTATTGGGAACGGGAGCACAGGAAGAATGTGCTGGTATCAAACTTGGCTAATAGAGCCAGGAGATAGAGCGCGGTGCAAAATTGAATACGTCCCCGGCCAATCTCCGCGATAGACGCAGATGTTTGCTTTAATTTATAAGCATACGCGTTTAATTCGTACATTTACTCTAATATTACCTTCAACTTAGTTATAAACAAATAAAGGTACATAGGTAGGTAAACATATTTTTTGTCTTTATTTGTTTGATAATAACTACAAAATTAATAATTTTACAATCATATATTGTCAATGATCCCCAATTATATCTATAAGTCGATGACGTCAACTTTCGAACAATAAAACCAGCATCGAATTTGGTCTATTCGTTTAAAAGATGTGATGCCACAAATGGACACACAAACTTATAACATTTCTCTATTTACGTCAGTGGTTAGAAACTAATTTTATATAGTATTACTAATAAAGCTAATATAATTATACTCTATCTTATATTTGTAAATTGCATTATTTGTTATTCTAGATTGACTAGATGAAGCGAGTGGAATGTCGTCCTGGTCTCCATCCACATTCGTATTGTATATATTTGTCTTGTCAGTCTTTCATCAATCATTTTTTCCATATGACCAAACTATGTTTCTTTTTTACGTTAGAACCAATGAAGCATGCCCCATTTCTTTCACTCACCACTTTTTCTCGGATCTCAATATTGCAAATACATTCTGCGAGGCAACACCGCAGATTTTCTGTTGCGCTCTCATTTCGACTGCGTTTATTCTACTGTCATGTTTTTCGGCTAAACCCAACTGAGTATGTATGTAATATGCAAAATTGTTTATTAACTTATATCTCACAAGTGTTTGACAGGACATAGCAGTATTGTTAAATTCAAATAAACAACTCAAAGTATTCTCAGGCAAAAAGAAAAGAACCTGGCATCTGTAATATGCCTATGTTTTGGGTTTTATTATTTTTACACATATTACATATTTATAAGTGAACTCAAAAAATCTAAAAAGTGGATAATAAACGAAACACTGTAATTTTTATCAAATCATTATTTATCAATTTTATTTATCATACTAATATTTTAAAGAGGAAAACTGTTTGTTTGTTTGTTTGGTTGTAATGAATAGGCTCAAAAACTACTGGACCGATTTTAAAAATTCTTTCACCATTCGAAAGCTACATTATCCACGAGTGATATGGGCTTTGTTTCATCCAAATCGGTATAGTAGAAGCCAAGTTACGCAGGCGAAGCTGCGTGAAACTGCTAGTTTGTTGTAATTACCGTAATATCTCTTGCCTTGGAACACAACAGTAAATGTAAACTGTAACAGCGCGGCACGTATTGGAGGGAGATTGTAAATAGAAGTCCGATAATGTACGCTCCGGACGGGTTTATTTTTAGCTTTTTGCAAAATAGGTCTATTTGGATTTGCTACAATTTTTGATTTTTTTTACACTTATATTGATTCTTCATATATTTTCACTGTAATTTCAAACGAAATAACATTTAAGGGGAGAATCCATACTTCTTTTTCATATACATCTTGCCCGCTTTCATGTTTTACTTGTATAATTTATTTAGCTTTCCTGTTTTTTGGAATGAAAAGTAAGCTATATTTGTAATTATTTATTACTGTAAGTAAAAATGCTGTGCAGACATTGAATAAATTCCTCAGATTATATAGATTGATATAGATACTAGTGCCATTGCTATTCAGTGCGCCATTACGTCAGTACTAGCCATTTTCATGTTCTGGAGAAGGGTGACTAGAAGTGGATTAAGATCGCAGTTATAAGGTGACTCATCTGAGCATAGAATCCGTGATTTTTGTATAGGATTTTTTAAAATCCTATACACGACTGGGATTTTGAATGATAAAGGCACAAAATGATTCGCTACTGGTTAGTGCTAGCAGAAAGAGAATAAACATAAGAATAACCCGGTAATTATATTTATTTTAACACATGATATTATCGGAAGAAATACTGTATCTTAAAACACGATTTCTCAAAAAGTAGTTTTTTGGATAGTGCCCTTATATTACTGAGGGTGCGCTATGTCAGTTTCAGACAAAAGACTAATTATACTTATTATACTAATTATACTATTTCAGAAAAAAGACATAATATATTGCTACAAATCAGCACATACAAGTAATAATCACAGTTGGTTGGTATCTTTGAGCAAGCCAAGTTACGGACTTCGTCTTAACATCAGAAAATCCGCCTGCTTGATTGTTTCCAAAACCAATAAAAAAGTTTAAATTAATAAGGAAAGTTGTGGTCACAAAGGTTTAATCAAACTAGTCCAATTAAAAATAGCGTGTCGATTATCGAGTTAGCTTGTATGTTTTGCAAATTTCAATCTAAATTACTCGACACTGACTCGACGTAAACTCGTCTGCGCTGTCCACTTTAACTTGGCCTTCGATGTACCTTCTAGCCTTACGTTTATTAACAACTTTTATATTCAGAGGGAGACATGACATGAATTACAATTGTATCACAAAATGAGTTGCACTTGCCAAGTAACGTATAAAGGCCTCTAGTATGAAACCGAACACAGCATGAATTTCGACATTCATTTTATTTCCTTAGGATCTCATCTTCAGATAGTGTCTTATTAGTAATGGGATAACTTCGAAGGTCGTAAGAGCAAGTATTTCATGACATAAAACATTTTTAAAATGTAGGATTTCCTCCTTTCCAGTTTATCCTCTTCCTTTCCATCATATTTAAATCCTGTTTGTAGCGCAATGTGTAGTGAAAAAAGGCCTTTTTACTTATACTATCATAAACAAAACTCACACTTAGTTAGTTAGTAAAAAGACGTACTGGCATTGCTAGTCGTCATTAACATCATATTAGTTCATTACTTTATAATAATTCAATCAGAAGTTAAATATTTATGTTTTAACACTACATAAATGCAAATCTAAATGTTATAAATGGCTCCAATCCTTATCTTACCAAGAAACCGAAGACGACATAGTTATCTAATAATGATCTAATACAACATCCAAATATCATGCTCAAGACGCAACATACACACACACATACACACTCACACACACACACACATACAAATACA
>NJDD01009491.1:14431-25924 GCA_002245505.1 Calephelis nemesis
TATTGATGTCTCTGCTGAGCACTCTGCTCGGCCCACAAAGCTCGGTGAAGTTGCATAAAATCGCGAGATTAGCAACAAATTAGTCATTCAAAAAAAAATAGTATTCCTAATAAGGAAATCGCAAGTTTGTGCTCAGCCTTAATACTTAAACTTAATATTCAATTATTAATGATACCTACAATAATACCTACTAAACTTTCTCCATAGAAATTAAAAAATAAAAAGGAATAGATTGCTAATCTTGATTGACTTAAAAAAGTCATTTTCAAAGTCATTTTGACGTTTGTGGTATATGTATTATTTATTGAAAAATTCTGGTTAATAAATAAAAAATTGCATAGGTCTGTAATATTGAAATGAAATAAAGTAAATCCAACTAATTAAAAATGTCACGTCGTCGTGTAAGTGATACCTATATTTTTATTTTTTTTGTCAATAACTTTATACTTTTGATAGGTACGTATTTCTTAGTTCAGTTGGGTTATTGGCAGTAGAAGTTAGTAATCAATAAGCTGAAAAACAGAAAAACCCCACCTCATACCTTGATATCACGAATAGATACAATACAATACAATAACTCTTTATTGTGCACCAAATACAAAATTACAAACACATTAAAATAACTTAAACTAGGAAGATACACAAAGGCGGTCTTATCGCCAAGGCAGCGATCTCTTCCAGGCAACCCTAAAGTATGGAACAAGATTAAGCGAGATACTGTTGAATGGGGCTCTTAAAAATATAAAAACGCATTTAATACTAGACGTCACAAATCATTCTAAAAGCAGAAGCTTGTTTTAATTATTAGTATTTAAAACAAACAAGAAAAGTCAAATGCAAACTACATTACAATGTGAATAAAAATATCACATGTTTGGTCCTTAGTGATTGGATGTGGGAGTTGAGGATTGATAACGATTTTCAATGCTCATCTCCCAAATGCAATCACCATCAAATAGTAACAGTATATTAAAGGATAGCTTATATCAGTGAACAAGCGCACGGCTACCGTGACAACCGTGGCCTATACCTATCATGGCCAGACTTATTGGTGTTAACTCATTAATTAACCTTTAAAAGCCTTGTACTAGCTTCCTAGCAGCCAAGCAGGAAGGCAGAAAGTCTATCTAAAATCCACACAGGGAACACGAGAAAAAAGATATATTTTTTTTACTTTAAAGGGAGAATTTGAAAAAGTTATAAGAAATAAGTAGGTATATTATATTTGAAACATAATCGGAGTGAAACTTGAAATTGCGACTTTATTAAGGTGTGGCCAAACACACCGTGTTTGGGGTTATGAGGTCATACACAACTTTTTTGGGGCACAGTAACATTTTTAAACTATTCACCAGTCACATTTTAAACCATTAGTTTTCGTGGTAACATTGAGGATAACGTCAGCTTCAAAAAAAGTGTCTTCGCGCCCATATACTTCAGAGTATATGGATGACACAATCAGGGCACCCACGGCTTCCCGAATAAATAAAAGTACCACAATTTGATAGGTGGCAAGCCTATCACAAACGGGGCACAAATCCAATACCGGGCAACATGGTTTTATTGTAAAATTGAATAAACATATTTTTCTCTTTGTTACCCTACTCGGGGGTGGAACCCGAGACCTCATAAAGTCAAGTACAACACCGGACCGCTTGATCACAGAGACGGCAGACGACCTGGGGGGTTAGAATGAACCACCGTCGTCTTGAAACGAACGTTCGTTTCGGGCCGCTTATAAATGTCAAACTCAAAAAACGTAGATAGAACGTTCGTGCCAAACAAAACGTGACGTCGGCAATAGACGTTAGACGTCTGACAATTGACAAATAACAAATTTGATATTGACGTGTTTTAAGTCGTGTTGTCATAGACAAAATTTTGTTTTTTCATACAAATTCGGTCATTACCCTTCGTTTACACGATATCGCTTCAAGTTATGATTGTTCTAGCTTTATAAAAAACGATAACGTTTTGAAACGAAACGCATCGTCCAAGCGAAACGACGCGATCGCGCCGAGACGAAAGTGCACATTCTAACCCCCCTGAGACTATGTGTAAAAAGAATCGATAATCGGGCAACTCCAGTTAGTACCTAGATGACAGGATGCAGGTACGTTCTGCTACAAAATACTCGGTCACCAATTATCGTACGCGGACAGACACTAACTACTGATATCAGATCGCACTTCAACAAGTTCACATTTACACCAGTAGGTAAACTGAGACTTAGTTAAAATCTTGTCTACCATCAGAAATATACTCCTTGCTAGAATATATTATTTCGTAATGACCGGGTCGGGAAAGGAGGAAGAGAAGTTGCAATCTATATCAGTTCTAATATTTCATAAATTATAGTTAGTTTTTCCTCTTAGCATTAACCCCCAGATGTCGCTGAACATTTATTTTTAGAGTCCTTTTCCTACCATAGAGTATTAAACGCTTTTGAAACGTTGATGGAGCAATTAATTCCTCTATAATTATAGAGGAACTATTTTTTCCCCGGCATTTTTTTCCCGTTCATTGCAAAATTGTGTCAATACGTTAAGTACGGATGAACAAAGACATCACATTCATAAATCGGTCGAAAACAGTAACGCTAAAAGGGTTTGAAAATTTCTTCGACGTTTAGAACAAATGTCAGATTTCATCAACTGAACAACTTAATCTCAAGCTTCTCAACTAGCACTTCTTTTCACCTGTAGTAAGTGATCTTCGAACTAAAGCTATCACTTTTTACTAACTTTCTTCTATTTCCAACCCTTATTATTCAACATTCAATTTTCGTCCAATGACTACCTAAAATGACATACTCGATTCCAATTTCCAATATTGCATGAATCGAGGTTCAGGAGTAACCCTACTGTAGTAGTTAGGATTCTGACTTCTTTTAGATGGCTTTTACATTTAAATAAGAACGAAAACAACATTATTCACTCCAAATGCCTTTCAGAGTAAGAAGTGAACATCGATTGCAAAATGTCACGATCTTACTCTACAGTCTACATGCATATAAAAATAAATACTTAATTCGTTATTTATATTGTATCGAAACAGAAACAGTTAGAAATTGCGAGTCCATGATATTATTCAACTGGACAAAAAGTAATTTACAATAATTTCACTTTAGGAAGACTTCGATGAGTTCTGCGACCCGGACAATCCACGAACAGTTAAATATGACGAAGTAGTCGAGGCAGCGCAACGGATAAAAAAATATATTTCTCGCACACCAATAGTGGTATGTATATCTTCCTCTTCTTCGACGAAACCGCGAATTTGATGTGACAGTAATTTACGTTAAACGTATCAACTTACTTATTTATCTTCATGACAGGTGCCTAACGAGGTAGGCAGAGAGTATCGAGTGCCAGATGCAACGATCCTTGCAAACAAGCCTAGATTCCTTCACATTCCCTTTTAATACAAATACCCACGGATAATACCAGATCAATGTGATCGTGAAATATCAACCTAGGTCTCCCGGGTACATATAAATAATAACTTTCCACATGACCGAACCACCGAAGCATGCCTTTTCTCATTCTTACAATAATATGTAATTTTTTTCAGTCCCACTCTTTCTCTGATCCCACTATTACGAATGTTTTTTTATTTTGTTAGTGGCAATCCTTCCATCCTTCCAGCTTCTTCTCTGGCTATTTTCAATCCGCCGCAGCCTATACGGTCCTATCTGTTTCACCAACAGATACGATCCCCCCGCACAAACAATACTCTTCTTTCTACATTCACGGCGAACCTTCCATCCCTAATAATAGGGCTACTAAGATGCATACAATTTCGTTCACTTATTCCAACACTACATCGTCAATTACAACTCTTACATCCGTTCTGGCTACATCTCTTTCAAACATAAGTATATCTATACTTATAATAAATCTATAGCAGACTGAATTCTGTACATTGAAAATATTAAAAAAAACAAGCAAAAGCGACTACTAGGCAATACACATTTCTAGCATTTTTAGAATTTTTGTCTGTCTGTCTGTATCCCGACTGCGATTCTCGCCGAATCTGCTGATCCTGTCGTTACGAAATTTAACAAGTAGACACTTCATATTCCGCTTACTAATGGGGTTGCCTCAGGAGAGGGGTAAAAATCAAAATGTCAATTTAAGTACTATAATTCATTAACACGTACCTAGTCCGATTTCATTTATTCTTCTGTTTGTTTTGTAGTATGTGCTTTACAGACTAACCCATACTTTCCAAGTCAAACGTTTTGTAGTTTAAAAAACTCTATGCATAAAGTGTTAAAATAACATGAAATCGGGAATGTAAAAAAATGGTCACTAGAGATAGGAAATAAATATTAAAGACACGTCATTTGGCAATTATTTGATGTAGGTACTTTACAAAGCGATCATCACTAAAAATATACGCAATTAGCCCCAGGTCATCTTACATATACTTTATACATACATTTCTTCATGCCTATTCTGCAGGGTAGGCAGAGATTATCGACTGCCAAGGGGAAGAAGTCCGCGGATCAGTTTGTTTTTTAAAATTTATAATTATTTAATCGCACTTAATCTGTAAAAAGCCAAATACGATTTTTATAAGTGAGTAGTTTACGTACACAATAATTAAGTATTTTACTTGATTTTAATGAATTCCATCATCACATCCAGACTTGAAAGCATTGGGAAGTACGGCTCTTTCAAATAAAAATAAATTTTAAAATCGATTCAGAAATGAAGGAGAAATCGATTCACTGACATAAAAATACAGTTAGAACAGCGCTTGATTTGTTACACAAAAATGATAATGATATTTAATAGAAGAAGGCGCTACTTTGCGGAAATCCTTACTTAAATCCAAATAAAATTATTTAATTTGCAATTTCCCGCTAAAAAATGTATATTTATTATGCCGTGACAAAACAGGGAAAATAGTGAGCTATGAATGAATTGGACTTACCGGAAGCTAAAACTCCCAAATATATCCAGCTTCACAATAGACAACCACTAAACTGTTTTATTAGCACCATCAATATACACACTTCTAAAAAAACTCAACGTACGTTTCGCTTCGTAGCCGAAGCATCATCAGGATAATTTGACTGCACTACACAAAGGTCGAGAAGATACTAAGATAGATAGTATAGTCGAGCAGATATTGTTGGTTGGGTGTTGTGTGAAGCTGGATATGTTTGGGAGTTTTAGCTTCCGGTAAGTCCAATTCATTCATAGCACACTATTTTGCCTGTTTTTTCAGGCCACATTACGTGTAGGTACTTTTTTTAGCGTGAAATCGCAAATTAAATAATTTTATTTTGATAATGATAATGATGATTTTTTTTGCAGACATCTCATTATCAACACAAATTTGCAATGAATTTGTTTTACAAAATGGAATCAGTATTACAAACTGGCAGGTAAGTTTATTTTTAAATTGTTTGTAATTTTCTAAATTGAAGCAATCATTATCGGCGTTTTGGCGTTAGGTGAAATGGCTCCCAATATTTTTTTTCAACATTTTCGTACTTAGTACATAGAGAATACAATACTACGTAAGACTTAGTATTGGAATTCCAACGCCGCTAAAGAAGTTTTCACTTCAAAAATAATTTGGGTAGTGGTAATTACTAACTTTTTTAAAGAAATTTTAAAAGGAAATAATTTTGTCGTAATATGTAGGTATATGTTTTTTGCATTGCTGAAACCGTTTACGCAGCGCACGCGACGGTACACGAATTTTATTGGGTTTGACGCCAGATCCTTAAAATTCTAATCTTGATAAACCTTGATATGTGTGTGAAGTTTCAATTCAATCCGTCCTTTTAAAGTGGGTGAAAAAACCTTATAATTTTACGTCACGTAGATACGTCGATGCCAACGAAGTAAATAAAGGCTCCTTAAAAAGGTTAGGGCTCAAAACTGAAGAACTCCCTTTCTTGTTTTGCAAATGTATCGAAATCTTATCCAACTGTGATCGACAGCACAGTTTTCGTCGCGGTCGTTCAGCTGGTGATCTTTTAGTTTAGGTAGGTACTTAACAAACCGATAGACGCAACCGGTTGAGATCAAAGAGAAGTTTGGACATAGCGAAGTATTTGTTCAAGTCGGTACATATCCTAAACATAACAATACCTACTTTCTTATATTTTGTCTTCTACTTTGGCCAGCTTAGTATTTTTTGGGAACGTCAAGAGCCGCCACCAATTTGCAACAGAAGTCGAGAATATTTTGGAGCCAGCAAGATCGAATAAAATTTAATCCCAAAAGAAACAAGTTTGCGCACAAAGTCTCTCTTTATCGTATCTCCTCGATTTAAGAGCGTTTCCGTTTTCTCGTTTCCCGCATTTAAGGTAGAGTGTAGCGTATTTTCAATGACCGGGCAATTAGCAATCGGCTTCATCCTTTGGTGTTGCAAAGATATGGTGGATCCGCATATATCACGTGGAATTTTATGAGGATTAGTTCGATTTAATTGCTACCGCTGAATGATCCACTTACCCTTGTAGGCTTTTTCGCAATATTTGATTGCTTTTTTATTACAATTCTCTGGTGCTTATTTGCTTACAACACATGTATTTTAATATTTGTAGTTTTAAAGAAAGAGGGGCGCTCAACGCATTGGAGATGTTGCCTATGGATAAGAGAAAGATCGGGGTAGTTGTAGCTTCAGTTGGCAATCAAGCTGTTGGTGTTTGCTACTACGGCCGGAAGTTGGGAATACCAGTGACTATTGTTATGCCTAACATTGTACCTATCACTAAAGTTCAAATATGTCTCGGTTATGGAGCAAAAGTAACTGTGCATGGCAGTTCTCCTACGGAGGCTCAAAAACACGCCCGGTCAATAGCGAAAGAAAAAGGATTAACATTTATAAATGCGTAAGTAATTAGTAAGATATTTGATATAATTTAGTACAGCAGCAGGGCTAGCATGTATTACCTCTTACAGCATTACATTTTACAAGACACCCTGACGAAGATAGCTATAAACAACCAAAATTACCCAACACGATCAATAATAAAGTAAAGTAAAGTATCTTCACGCCTAAATCCCTGAAGAAGTAGGCAGAGGCACAACCAGGGCACCCACGACTAGCCGAAGATACTAAGTCCCATTATGTGATAGGTGATCGCCAACCGATCAATAATAAATTAACTAATTCTATTTGATCTAACTTTAAAGCAAATAGGCGAAATTTCGCAAATGGTTTGTTCTTCGTTCGGCCCGCTAAGTTTCGGTCTATATAAAAAAATACTAAATCGTCCCACACGATATCCTTCTTGTATCTCCTGTATTCCTTTTACGTCCTAACCGCCGCTGAAAACACCCTCGGGAGATCGGTCAGATAGACTCTACCATCGTCTGCCCACTTCACCGCTGCAATAACAAACGTAGTACTGTTTTATTGAATAATATTGACTGTCCTGTAGCTTCTCCTGGCCATAACACAAACAAAAAATTATACCAGCGAATTTATTCCAACAATGTGATGACATAATTATTTATATGGATAATAACATCTTTATCACTATCATCAAGTGACTTGTACAAAGTAAGTATAAAACAAGGTCGCTTTTCGCTGTTTGTCCCTATGTATGCTTAGAACTTTATAACTTTGCAACGGATTTTGATACGGCTTTTAAATTAGATTAAAGATCGATTTTTAATTAGAGTTATTTAAGTGAAAGTTTTATATGTACATAAATTAACATAGAAGTTTGTCTAGGCGTGCGAAGGGCAAGGCTGCTAGCTGCTGCTAACTTTAATTACAAATGTTTTATATAAAACAGACGCGACTATCCCAATATAATTGCTGGGTACGGAACCCTTGCTCTCGAAATCCTGGAGCAGGTCCCGTGTGTGGACGCGATCCTGGTGCCGGTGGGCAGCGGTGGGCTGGCTGCCGCTGTAGTCGCTGTCGTCAAGCACGTCAAGCCAGATTGTCTAATTTACGTTAGTATGGAACTCACACAGAATCGACACTTATATTCATTACCTACAAAACAATAATATGACCGGATGGATCCCGTCCTGGTTACCTTTTTTGAAACGGCTAATATTTTGCTAACCTCGCAGTTTTTACAACTTCGCCGGACTACACACCAGGATATCACGGACGCTTATAGTAGTATTATTTCCATGTTGCTAAAGGTCCACTGATAAAAGCAATTTATGGGCTACGTCATAAGGCTGTCTTTCTCCGATTACAATAAGTAATATTGAAATAATATTGTTCTCAAAGCTTATGGTAACTTCCCAGGACGCCATTGAAGATTATGGATATTACCTAATCTAAGAAGCCATGGACTAGTAGCTTGCAAGAAAGTATCCATAGGTGCTTTGTCCCTAACACCGTGACTGCGAATAGAAACACTGTGGTGGTGGTGTCTTAAGATATTCATGCTCACAAGCAGGAACACTAGCCATTGGCTCAAATGGCAGCTACGGAAGATCATGATATACTTAATGCTTAAAATTTACATCGATTTAGGTATCGATCGGTCGGTTTTCCCTGTGTTTGTCCGGGCTTCTATGCAAAATAGACCATCTGCCTTCTTGCCAGGCAGCTCGTAAAAGGCGAGCATAGACTTACCGTCACTAACACTGTGACATCTCACTAGGTGACAGAGTTTCGCAACGACTCGTCCAGATTGATACCACCGCGTTATCTATTCCTGCCACAGACGTGTTCCGGTTGGGAGGATAAGCTAGCTGGTAAACTTACTTCATCTCGAGGCCTAATATAACAGCCTCAGGTTGGTAACACATGGCTTGAGACACCAAAGGTGGTAATGGCGCGTTGCCAATCTGAGCTCGCGATGTTAGGTCTCGAACAAAAGTAAGTTTACCGGCTACCTTACCCTCCAAATAGGAACACGTCATAACGTTATAGCGACAGTAATAAGTAAGGCGGTGGTACCAATCCAGGCGAGTCGCTGTGAAACTCTACCACCTAGTCAGATATCACAGTGTTAGTGACGGTAAACCTATGCTTGCCTTTTACGATCTGCCTGGCAATTAAGGCAAATGTTCTATTCTGCAAAGGAGCCCCGACCAACACGGTTTTTGGTAACGTAGAATAGAATATTTTACTAATTTTCCAGGGAGTTCAACCTGAAAAAATACCGACATTTTACAAATCCCTCGAGGTGGGCGAGCCTATAACACTGCCATTTCAAAATTCGCTGGCTGACAGCATAGCGATGCCTTACGTCGGTGTCAACGCTTTTCATATGGTAAAACCTAACCTCGATAAAATGGTAAGTTATAAAAATATAAAAAGTAAAGTATCTTCGCGCCCTTGTCACCGAAGAGGTAGGCAGAGGCACAACCAGCTAGGTCACCCACGACTAGCCGAAGACACTAAGTCCCACAATGTGATAGGTGGCAAGCCTATCGCCAACCGGGCACATATCCAATCCCGAGCAACGTTTTTTTTATTAGAAAATTGGGAAAAACCCAATTTTCTTTTTGTTGCCCGACCCGGGAATCGAACCCGTGACCTGATGCAGTCAAGTCCGACAACTGAACCGCTAGTCCACAGAGGCGACTAACTAAGTAAGTTATAATTACCTAATTGTCATTAAATTCTATCACTGTTGTCTAGCGATTGAGGCGTCGGACTTGACTTCATGAGGTCCCGGGTTCGATCCCCGAGCCGGCCAGCAACAATAAAATGTGTTTTTTTTACAATTTTCTACTTAAAAGAAAAGGATTTTTGCCACCGTTGTGGAGCTCAGTGTCTTTTGCTAATCGTGGGTGCACTGATTGTTCATCTGTCCTCCTCTTCCGGGATATGGGCGTGAAGATATTATTTTTATTAATATTAAATTAGATGCCTTTTTCCTCTATTTTGACTAGTGCACGATGAACGACTTCTAGATTTATAAAAGAGATGAGATCAGATAAAAAGGAAATTAAAAAGTCATCAAGACACAACCAATTATTATGACACAATACAGGCCCAAGATAGTGCTTATAAAATAACTTGAACACATTTTTTACTTATTCTGTGCTTGAACAAAGCATTGTGTTTGGTCAAAAATTTGGTTTCAATCTTACTTATTTTTTCTTTAAAAACAAGTGCTTGGAGACTACTATTACTATAATATTTTTAGATAACAATTTGCCAATTAGGTATCTTTAATTTTACCTTAAAAATATTAAAATTTTTAGTTCATGAAATCGTATTTGATAAGCCTGCTTGTCATAATATGGGCGCCGGCAGCAGGGTGCAAGGGGGTGCAACTGCACCCCCCTGTCTGGAAAGAAAGTAGATAGAAAGAAATACCTGACTGAACTTGCGGGAGAGTAATGCTTTTCGAGAGTATGTATGTATGTATATTTGTGTTCGTATGTAAATATGTATGTTTATTTCGATGTTTTATATTGGTTAATAGTATGTATAGGTGAAGATGCAACACCCTGAAAATAATCCTGGCGACGTCCATGCTGCTTGACAATCAAATACGCCCTGTCACCAAATTTTAGCCGAACCCAAAAAAATCATGTTTTTTACTTGTTTTGATTTTTGTCAGTTTGTAACTTGTTGATGCGATTATGTTTTGACATAATCAAACGGGATGGGCAACTTGGGTGTTCCTTTAAATAATAGTTGAATTTTAATATTTCAGCTACTGGTCCAAGATGATTGGATTGCCCGATCCATCTTGCATTTGATAGAGCAAGAGCGTTTAATTGTCGAAGGCGCAGCCGCATGCCCCTTGGCAGCCATCTTGGGTAATCTTGTTCCCGAGTTAAAATTAAAAAAGTAGGTAAAACCCATGTTTAAGTACTTACAAAAATATTGATATTTTTTTTGGATATATACCTTACCTTACTCGAAACCCACCGTATGGAAAGCAGTACTCATTTCCATGTTGAAATAACAAACAAAAATGTTTTTGCTATTTCAATTTCAATGTTATTATTTACAGATGAATGCGGTCGAAATGAGAGTACTACGAAAAAATCCGCTGACCGCATTCGTAACAGTGAGATCCGAGAAAGAGTGGGATTGAAAGAAAGTTTTAGTGTTAAAATGAGAAAGAGCATGCTCCGCTGGTTCAGACATGTAAAAAGAATGACAGATGACAAGCAGATATACAATGCAAATTAACTGGATGTTGGTCAGACCGAGGTGAGTTGTGACAGAGACCAGAGTAGAGTTGACATAGTTGATTTTTGGAACCTATTTACGGATATTGAGCTCGCAATAGTGTACGTTTGTCAGTTCAAGTCTCGAGCTACCAAATGTGCACTATTGCGAATTCATATACAGTTTATAGATTCCCAAAAATCGACGATATCACAACTCTACTCTGTCACAACTCACCTCGTTCTCCCCTACTCGAAGAGACGCTCAGGTGTTATCCGAAGACTCAAGAGTCTCCGAAACCGGCGTGTTTGTATGAAAAGAGTAATGAATGAGGAGGAAGCCAGGCATGTCTGCCTGCATCGTTTGGCACTTGATATTTTCTGCCTACCCCGTAAGGGACTTGGCGTGAAGATA
>NJDD01009491.1:25950-49202 GCA_002245505.1 Calephelis nemesis
CGTAGTAATTATGTTATGTATCTCTTTGGTAGCGTGGTATGCATCGCTTCGGGCGGCAACATCGACGCTGTTTTACTGGGGCGCTGCTTGGAACGTGGTCTTGCCGCCGAAGGTCGGCTGATTAAATTCAAGGTACTTGTACTTAAAACATTCATAATTAATTTTATTCCATAATAGCTATTTGTTCTAGCCGCAGTCAACCATTACTTTTTTCTCAATCTTTTAACTTAACTGTTTGGTTTTCTAAACTCTACCTTGTAAATATTTAGAATCAAACAAAAATTGACTCAGTAGCACCACAATCGATTAGATTGATTTCCTGACAAAAAATAGGTAGATCGCACAATACCCACTTATCCGGCACTTATATATTCTATGTATGTATATTATACATATTCATTTATGACGGCACTTTTCCGTTGTCCGATAGAAAGATAGATAGATTTGCCACTTATCACGCCGAACTAAGCAGTAGTGCCTTCATTGGTACCCTGGCGGTACGACTGCCTATCTCTTAAAAGTAGCATAAAAGAGCAGTATTTTCACGCCCATATCAGGCATAGGCAGAGGCACAACAAGGGCACCCACAAATAACCGAAGACACTAAGTCCCACAATGTGATAGGTGGCAAGTTTATCGTCAATCGGGCACATAATATTCAACCCCGGGTAATGTTATTTTTTTATGTTATATAGGAAGGCAAACAAGCAGACGGATTTTATGATGGTAAGAAATTCACGCCGCCTAGAGACACCAAAGGTGATAATGGTGCGTTGCCAACCAGAGGCCCTTATTATTTTTATTACTGTGTACTGTGTATTACTACTGTGTGTACTGTAGTACTGTGTATTTGTGTGAAATAACTTTTAATAATATGCACAGTTTTTTATAAATTGTGCAGTTCAATACGATCTTTACAAACAAGTCCACAGGACATACCTATGAACCCTAGCTAGCACTATTTTTTTAGTCTAATTTGAAAGGTGCAACATGTTCTTGCTTTCTATATGTTAGTTGTTACTTGTGCATTGCCAACTCAAGGTATGTAATCTGAGAATAATACAAATGTTGGCAGAATAGCCAACAAGTAACCCACCAGTAAGAGCCTAGTTCCTACCTAGTATAGTATTATGGTATATATACCTAATCATGTTCATTTTAAAAATACGAGTAGGTAGGCAGTAGGTACATATCGATGGTCAACGAATATTCCGATATCTGGTAGTAGTTTCCATAGTTACACATTAATATGGCACCAATAGAAATAGGTAGGTAATTATCAATAGGTACAATACAATAATAACAACAATACTTACAATCGTGAACTGTAACTGATAAAAAATAATATCACATATAGGTCATTTGACCCCTTGTTGAATATTTCTATAACAATCCACAGAAACAAATCTTTAGATTTTATCACTTTAAATTTTATATACTACAGTGTATGTGTGTGTGTTTGGCTCGTATAATTTGTGAATATATTATTTGTAATACTAGTGAATATAATAACAACCGCGATCTCATCAGCATACATTTTTATGCAAACTTTTATCCCCATAGCTGCTAGTTGATAATATTAGTATGGATGTCAACGTGATGACGGTACTTAGTATAATTGTAATTTAATCACGCAAGTTTGATATTGTACAGCTATAGGAATCATAACATTTTTGATTGATAGATTTTAATGTAATTTATTATTTAAACAGGTAGGCATAAGAGACACGTCTAAGGCCATTGAAGAACTCCTAAAACTTGTAGGATCTAATGGTTACAACGTAAAAAGATTCTTTCAAGATCGCATCTGGATCGAAAACGAAATTTATAGGGTCGAGGTAATGTTCCAGTTCCGTTTCACATAAATTATCTATTATACGTCTTACACTTAACTATTTACTAGGTGGTAGAGCTTTGCAGCAACTCACCCGGATTAGCCTTACCTATTCCTACCGCCAGAACGTCAGTGCTTGCCGCTGACGCATTCCGGTTCGGAGGATAAGGCATGAATTTCTTACCATCAGAAAATCCGTCTGCTTGTTTGCCTTCCAATATCATAAAAATAAAATAGCTCTATTAAAGCAAACGGATTTCTTAAGTGTATAGCTACTGAAAACAACAAAAAAAATAATGGTGTGTTGCGAATATAGGGCTGAGATTTAAACATTTTTCTGTAAATAATTTTATGTGTAACCTTCACACCTTCCAAACCGAAACAAGCCAAAGACAAGCTTAATGCTATGCTTGCTACAAGAGGGAAAAGGTAGGTAACACGGTGGAACCAGGCATCATCAAGTAATAAGGCAAGCTTTTGCAATACCCTACTTTATTACTTTATTTTGTTACTAAAAAATTTGTCATAAACATGTTTTTAATTAAAGCTTAATTTATAAACATACCAGACACTAGTGATTATCAGCAATATTTCACAACTTTATTCAGTTATTCATTAAGATTTAGTAAAGTAAATCTATAATTGGAAATATTCTTTTTTTAATTTAATGGACAAAATTGGTATTTTAGGTAAAAAAAACAGTTCAATATACTATCCTTACGCCCATATCCCCGAAGAGGTAGGCAGAGGCACAACCAGGGCACCCACGACTAGCCGAAGATACTAAGTCCCATAATGTGATAGGTGGCAAGCCTATCGCCAACCGGGCACGTTTCCAATCCCGACCAAAATTTTTTTTTATTAGAAAATTGGAAAAATCCAATTGGCAAAATCCTTTTTGTTGGCCGACCCGGGATTCGAAACCGAGACCTCATGCAGTCAAGTCCAACACCCGGACCGCTCGACCAGAGGCGACATTGATATTAAACTTTTTTTACTTTAAGGTAAAACTTGTATGTGAAGCAAGGGACCTTGACCATGCTTTAGAATTGAAGAGATTGATGGAAAAAACTTATCCAGATACTGCTTTATTTGAAACTGGAACATTTAATGACAACAGAGTATGTCCATGTTATATACGAAAAAATAAATAGAGCACAATATGAAATAAATTACAAGTTATTATTTTATATTCATGTTAAACTTAATAAAATATATCACAAAATTAACACATGTTTTCATTTTATTACACAAATAAGAAGCATACACTCTTCAATCTTCAGTCATTAAAATTTAAATTGTTTTATCCATAAATGATGCCATTTTAATATCTCGCTGACTTAGGCCATTAACATCATGTGATGATAGGGTTACCTAAAACAATGAAAGATATATAAAATTATCCACAATTATGGTTAACCTTTGAATATTACATTGCTTTTGTTGCTTGCTGATAATACAATAATTATTTGTTAGTGTCAATCACAAATTATTTAAGAACAATAATTTTCTTTAATGTTGGTGGTCATATTATTAAAACCTCTTATTAATTACTGTAACAAGAAATAAATTAGAAAGTACACATACTTGAACTTTGTTATAAACATTGAACCATTCAGGGTGGTGATCCATTTTCTCAGCTAATAATGCCACTCGAGTCATAAACCCAAATGCCTCGTTAAAGTTTTTAAACATAAACTCCTTCTCAATGGCATCTCGATTTTCCTGTACCTTCCACCCATTTTGTAATAATGGCTGTAGCAAAGTGTTGCGGTCGTCTGAGTTTAATTTATCCGCCTAAAAAACACAATACAGTAATAAGTCTCCGAGAAACTAAATAGTAATAAGTTTAAATCACATTTGTAGAAAATACAGGGCGACGAGCAACAGGTGTCAAGACTCAAACAATTTCATACCATTTTCCTCTTAGCTGTAGTTATTTGCCGATGTGGTACACTTGTAAGGCCCGTGACTTTCAAGTTACTACTGGCGGAGACTACATTCATTGGAACAAGCGCACTTTTCGAGACCCTTGCGGGGTGAAAGTGTATCGCTATCATACAACCACAGTTGTATAGACTCCTGCCACGTAGCATTGTGCTTATACTTTGACTTTGAATCGTTTGTATTTATTTCTAGGAATAATGTTATTGTGTATTAATTATATTAACAACAGGCTAAGAAAAAATAAAAATCATTTGTTTTTATTCCAAAATTATTTTTCATACAAGCAGTAACTGTCAAAAGTGTCACATGTCAACTGCTATTTGTCAAATGCCAACTATCAGCACTCAGCTGTTGCAGCGTTGCCACCACAGTGATATTTTCACTACATCTAGTGAATTTTTAGTGTACAACAGTGATATTCTGGAAAAAGATAACTATATTTTAGCTATTTTTAGTGAGGCATGTTTACCGAATCTAGCGAAAATAGAAATTTTATGCAAAAAGTTTAACAGCGACTTGCCCGGATTTGTACCACCGCCTTACCTATTCCTGCCCCCATAACGTCATGACGTGTTTCGGTTCGGAGGGTAAGGGAGCCGGTAAACTTACTTTTGCTCGAGGCCTAACATCCCAGCCTCAGGTTGGCAACGCACCATTACCACCTTTGGTGTCAATAGGCAGCGTGAATTTCTTAACATTAGGAAATCCGTCTGCTTGTTTGTCTTCCAATATCATAAAAAAAACATACTTCTGGTCGTAATAGCGATATAACAACGATACGAATACTCTGTCAATAACAAACCGATTTTGATGGTTCATTTTTAAATGATACTAGCGGCCCGGTACGTGCTTCGCAACGTTTATACTGAACGTTTACGTTTATCCCCCGTGTTGGTCCGGGCTTCATTGTAAAATAGACCATCTGCCTTCCTGCCAGGCAGCTCGTAAAAGGCGTCGTAGGTTTGCCGTCACTAACACCGTGACATGTGACTAGATGATAGAGTTTCGCAGCAACTCGCTCGGATTGGTACCACCGCCTTACCTATTCCTGCCACCATAACGTCGTGACGTGTTCCGGTTCAGAGGGTAAGGTAGCCGGTAAAATTGCTTTTGCTCGAGGCCTAACATCCCGATCTCAGGTTGGCAACGCACAATTACCACCTTTGGTGTCTCCATCAGGAAATCCGTCTGCTTGTTCGCCTTCCATTATCATATAAAAACACACTTAAATATCACACAAGAAATGATCTTGGGCGGCGATGTGGACGATTTTGGCAATTATTTTAAAATATTTATGTTTAGGGTTCCACAAAGCTGGACACTTTTCATACCATAAGAGAATAAAATATTTCTTTAGGTCATTATTTCCTTCGTTAACATTACTGTCAACGACGACGGAGCGTATGCATATTTCGTCATCGTCACAGCTGACACGTTGTTCCGTCATGGCTGCAAGCGAATGCCGAATACTGACATGAAATATCTCGATGCGCTTACATTTCAATATTATTGAAGCCACGTCCCCTGATTATCGTGGATTTCAAGATTTCCAGAAATCTTGTGATATTATCATGATACTGCGATACAGGGTATTACACAGTCGATATTGTCGCAGTATCGCGATATTATTGATAATGTAATACTATCCATTGAGTTTCGTGTTTATATTGAGTGGAATTAGTATATTTAGGAGGGAATTAGTTTAGTTTTGTTCAGTGAAGAACGTTCACAAATTAAATAATCATGAAGAAATTAGTGTATGAATTTCCATTTTCCTCGCTGCCGCCATATCTCCCAAAGTGAGCTTGTGTAAAGTTACCACCGCTTTACACAAGAACGTAACGTAACTTTGTAAATAGTGACCAATGACTGTATAAGAATAATTAATGCGGAAGACATGTACATAACTAATGAGGAAATAATTATTAATACTGAAGTCGTGGCAGAATGGCCTAAAGGTCTTAGCCGACCCCAGAAAGGGGCAAATTTACCAAAAAACAAAGTAAATCAAAAGACAAGAGTTTTGGCGCCATCGTGAATGAAGATGGTCGTATTTTTTCATAATTATTGATTTTCGTGTTTATATTGAGGGAAATTAATTAATTTAGGTGGGAACTAGTTTAGTTTTGTTCAGTGAACGTGCACAAATGAAATAATCATGAAGAAATTAGTGTATCCTGAATTTCCTCGCTGCCGCCAAATCTCCCAAAGTGAGCTTGTGTAAAGTGACCGCCGCTTTACTCAAGAGCCTGAGGTGACTTTGTAAATAGTGACTTATGACTGTATAAGAATAATTAACGGAAGACATGTGACTAATGATGAAATAATTAATACGGAAGACGTGGCAGCATGGCCTTAGGGTCTTAGCCGGCCCCAGAAAGGGGCAAATTAACTTAAAAAAAGACAAGGTTGGCAGGAACATGGCAGGTGATGGCAGGAACGGTCGGAGAGGGAAGGCGCGCTTTTCGAGGGTTCCCTCCAATCTTTAAGCTAAAAATATGTAATTTAATGTAAAAATGTATATTATGTAAATTAATTAAAGTGTAAATTATTTAGTTGTGTGTAAATGTGATTTATTAAATAAACTATACTAGTGAAAGACTATTATAGTGTTCTATCACGACAGAAGAGGCAGAGGCCTGAACAAGAAAGGAAATTGAAGACGAAACGGGAAAAAGACATAAAATATTAAGATATGGTTTTAAAACTAGTATAAAGTATAGAGGTAAAAAAATAATAATAAAAATACTTTATGTATGTACTGACGTAGAAGTTTTGGCGCCAACATGAAAGAAATTGATTTTGGTGTTTAGAATTTTGGTTTTATAATTTGTATGAAAATAATCGTAATTCAAGTATGTGACGTACTATAAAACAAATATGTAAACTTCAAGAAATTAAAACTAAAGACGTATTGAAGAACTCCTTTGTATTAGTGAAGGAAATGACTTTTAAAAAGGGGAAGAAAATATGTTCAGAAACTGAAGAAATGACTTTAAAATTTTAGTACGAAAAAGAATTTACTGTTACGGAAGACTTGGCAGCATGGCCGAAAGGTCTTAGCCGGCTCCAGAAAGGAGCAAATTAACCAAAAAAAAAATAAAAAAAAAAAAGACAATTGATTGACATTGACATGTAATATCCATATTCAGGCATATTCCATGTAAAATGTAAATATTTACGATATTAGTAATATAAAGTTCTAGTCTAGTGATAAAACAACAAATAATTCTCGGTTATTTTAAAGTTAAAAATGGCTTGTAACTCATGTTCGAAACCATTTTCGCTGTTACGACCGGAAGTATGTATAAAATGAATAAAACCTTTCTATACTGTAGTGACCGATGAAATAAAATCCATTTGCTAATCTGTAATAAAAAAAGTAGCAGAATAGATGCACCAGAAGGTGATGATTAGTAAGAAAAATAAACAGTGACCACTTGTCATTGGGCGTGTTCGGCCGAAGTAAGTACTTACAAAATTTTGTAAGTCACTTACTGTGCTTACAAAATTTTCGGCCGGGACACAAAATAAGTGCTAACGCAGTAAGTATGGCTTAATATACGACGCCATTTTGCTTATTGTTTATGTACGGGATATGACATAAACTGGTGTTTTGTGTTATGTCAAGCCAGTAAGTCTGTCCTCGCCGAAAAGTGCTACAGTCAGCTTGTAAGACTTTAATTTTTTTATGCTTACTGGCTTACTAAGTTTAGTAAGTACTTAATTCGGCCGAACACGCCCATTGGTTGATTCACATACTACTTGCGTATTTAGTGTTTGTCAGCAGTCAACACATGGCCCGGATTAATACCACAGATTTATCTATACATGTTGCCATAATGTCAATGCTGGCCGTTGTTGAATGTAGTGCTCTGTTGCAGAAGGGTTGGCATTTAATAGACTTACACATGACATACCTTAGGACCAGCCATAAAATAGCAATGCACAAGTACCATTTTAAGTTTCTATAATCAACAGCTTTTACCATTGGGGAAAACCGTCTCAAGCTTCTTCACTATCATATGATTTAAAAAACCAAAGTAAGAAAACAGACCTGCTTGGTAGCGACCAGTAAAGAAAAATATGAAACTAGTCTAATTTGACTGGCTAAATAGATGGCAGATTTGTTAAGCTAATATTAGTACTTCTGTATTTATTGCTTTGCAGTTTGTCTAAAATGTTGTTTTAAAGAAAAACATTGCTGTTTTGCAGAAAGCAACCCACTGTGCAGGTTGTCTTCCTACCCTATAATATATCATTAAAATTTAATTTATAATTAAAATTAAAATGTTGGACCCAATTTTAGAATTGTAACTAGGAAAAATACTAAAGTAAAGTATCTTCACGCCCATATCCCCGAAGAGGTAGGCAGACTCATAACTAGGGCACACAAATTTTCTTTTTGTTGCCCGACCTGGAATTCGAACCTGAGACTTCATGAAGTCAAGTCTTACATCTGAACCACTGTAATACTATATATTAATAAGACAGAAAACTGATATATTTTGCAAACAAAAACAAAAACCAAATGTGTAGTTTCTCTTTTAAAACTTGTAGTACTTAGTATCTAACTAAACTAGAGTATTGTATATATACCAACCAAACTATTCTTCACACTAAGTCACTTTCATAGTAGTAAGCAAGTACTGAGTACCAAATATCGCAATCCTTGCATGTTCGCCAAAGGGTAATTAATGTCAAGGAAACCATTCCTTGACATTAATTACCCTTTTTATACAAAAGATGATTTTGGATATTCTTGACACCATCCACGGATAAGACCTAGTTATTTTGGTCATGGAATGTTAAGCTGGGTTTCCCTGGTCAACTGCATCCAGTGTATATATG
Source organism: Calephelis nemesis (assembly GCA_002245505.1). Classification (NCBI taxonomy): domain Eukaryota; kingdom Metazoa; phylum Arthropoda; class Insecta; order Lepidoptera; family Riodinidae; genus Calephelis; species Calephelis nemesis. The sequence goes on from NJDD01009491.1 coordinate 34,583, forward strand.
TTTTGCATGGTATAACTGCTTTATTTGATATAATATCTTACATCTGTGTATGTATTATTATTTATTTTGTTGTTCTATAGAAAGGATGTCCAGGATGTGGGTTTAGCTACTGCTCCAAATGTTTGAAAGAAAAAATGTTCTTACAGAAAGTTAATAGTGAATGTAAGGTATGTCAATTGTTTATAAAACTCCAGTACAATGTCCCATCATTGTTATTTTAATTAAAGATATTATTTACTCTAACCAGCTCCTTTGATATAATCCATTAAATGGAGAGAAGCAACAATGACAGCTCACCAGACACAAATGCCAACACTGTCACTGCCAATATCTATGTTCTCTAATATTCCCTGTGGGGAGTTTTGGAGCCATTGTGAATGAAGATGGTCGTAATTTTTTCAATATAATTGAATTACGTATTTATATTTTGTGAAATAAGTTAATTTAGGTGGAAATTAGATTAATTTTATTCAGTGAAAGTGCACAAATGAAATAATCATGAAGAAATTAGTGTATCGTCTATTTCCTCTCTGCCGTCAAATCTCAGTAGATAAGCTTGAGTAACGAAGCCACTGCTTTACTATAGACCCTGACCTGACATGACTTTGTACATAGTGACTAATGACTGTATAAGAATTAACTAACTTGACATTGGCAAATAATTCGTGAAAAACGATCGAAAGCCATATTTATAAAAGAAGAAGAATATTCCCTGTGTTATTTAAGATGACAAGCATGATTGTCTTTAACTTGACTACATTTTTTAATTTCAATTTTACAGAATAGTACAGTCACATTACCACATTGTAAATTTAATATAAAAACATATTACATCTAATAACAAACTTATTCTTTTACAGGTTTGTTTGAATTGTAAAAGAAAAGGAAATCAAAGTCAAGAAAACATTTATCCACCTGATGCTTATTTTAGGTAAGTTATAACAGTTAACAGAGTACAAAAATACTACTCTTTTTCCTTTTAGTTTTTCTAAATGCATGCCGGTTGATTTAAACGTAAATCATCTACATGGAGGTATATTAATAACTAGCTATTCCCGCAAACTTTGTTCCGCCCGTTCTGTTTGTATGGGGAAAATTAAAAATGTTGTTTTTCCCAGCTTCCTCATAATCGCACAGGATAACATGTATCCTATGTCCTTCTCCTGGTTCTAAGCTACCTCCGCACCAATTTTCAGCCTAATCGGTTGAGCCATTCTTGAGTTATAAATAGTGTAACTAACACCACTTTCTTTTATATATAGAGATAATTGACAAAGCAAGTGAAGTCTGTGTATGTTTGTTCGACGACAACTTGGATAGTTTTTATTCAATCCTAATAAATTTTGGTATGTGTGTTCGCCCATGTATTATTCGCCCATTAAAATTTAAATTTTCGAACATAGGAAAAATCTCTATTGTATTTCTGTTAGTCACTGGAGACAGCATAATATATAAAACACGTCATTTGACAACTATTTGATGTTACACACTTTTCCATTTTGAGTTGGCAACTGAGATACACAATTAGCCCCCTGGTCACGTTAAACTGAACTGTACATAAGCCCCCTGGTACATGTTTTTGTAACTCAGGATTATTGGCATAGTAAACAAATATACATAACAAAGAACAAAGATATACAGATTAATAACTTCCTCCATTTCAGGGTCTCTTCATTAAAAAGTATGCCAGATCATAATGACCATGACCACCTATCATATTATAGTAGTTGTAGTAGTTGTTTTGCGCACTCGGGTTTTTCTATTTTAACACACCACGTCTTTTTTTGTAGGGTTGAGGACAAGATTGAGAAATTGATTGCATGTCTGAACTGACTGCAACGAGAAAAGTTTGAGTTCTACATTATTTACGCACTACTCCAAAGCCATTAATTCAATTGCTTTGCGTTAAAATTTTGGTAACATATCAAAGCAATGATGGAATTTTGGAAACGTAAAAAGATCTATTGCCTCAGTTTGTGGCGATAGATATCACTACATAGTATAAAACAATGTCACTTCCTCTGTCCCTTTGTATGCTTAAATCTTTAAAACTACGCAACGAATTTTGATGCGGTTTTTTTTATAGATAAAGAGATTGAAGAGGAAGGTTTATATGTATTGTTCATATCCGTGCGAAGACGGGGCGGGCCGCTAGTATTGCATAAAAACAAATCGTAGTTTAAATTGTAAAGAAATCCGCTCACTCTTCAACGATTTTAATTAAATATAACTTAGATTTTAAGCAAGGGCTCTAGTTTTTTAATTAACTAGTGAAAACGCAATCAAAATATAGAAAGAAATGCGTAAATTCTAAACCCAAAAAAAGGTTTGAAAATAATATCTTTCATGCCCACACACTCAGATTTCTTATTTTTTTATACACATACAATATACAATACAATACAATCTTCACGCCAAGTTCTTTGGTCGTAGACAGAGAGCTTCAATAGGCAAATTTTACGATCCTTATAAAGCTGCCTAGTTTCCAACATTTACGATTCTTAATGTGTTTAAAATAGATCTTCATATTTTCAGGAGAATAGGTGCTGTGGATGATAATAAAAATGATCAAGTAAGAGGTCCAAATACTGAGTTGCATAATCCAGTTGATAAACAAATTCTGGATAGACTTGCAAAATTAAAACAAGAAAAACAAAAAACTAATACTACATCGAATGAAGCTATACAGGATCGTTTACAAAAATTGAAAGGTGATGTCCCTTCAAGTTCAGATGCCGAGCTAGAACTTAGATTAGCAAATATTAAAGGCGTTCCTGTAACTTTTATTAGAAGTAAGGTAAAGGCAATACCATTATTTTCGCTTGTGTTTATTAATGTTAAACATCATCTAATGTGAAATATTGCCAAAAAATATTTTGTATTTTATTGATATTTAATTATCATTTATTAGAATATTGACATGTCAAATGCTTTGTTTAATTTAAAATATGTACTTTTCCTTTTAAACTGTTACACTCATTTTGGCTATGCTTAGCAAATTTATTAAACACCTTATAAACTTGTCAAGGTTCATGTGCATATTATTTAGTATTATTTTTTTATTCAGCCAGTCACGATAACACCAGACTTGAGGTCTGAAGAAGAACAAGTCAATGATCTCATGAAGCAGTACTTGGAACAAGAAAGTATCAATACTAAGTATAAAGATGAATTTGATGGATTAGTTAGTGACATAGAGGCAAGACTTCAAAAACTTAAAGGGGCATCTAGTTCTGGAACTGCACAAACGCAAAATCCAAAAACAAAACTGTTATCTGATGAGTTGAATGAAAAAGAAACTATTAAAAAAATTATTGAGAAGGTATTACACTTTTACATAAACTAAGTCGTGGCGTTTGTCATCTCAGCTTAGACGATCTCTACGGAAGGTCAAAATCTAAGCTGATTGTGAATAAATTAAAAATATAATTAAGTACTTAAAAACTTTTGTTGAAGTCATAGGTACTTTCTAGGCGCGTGCTTTTTTTTTGAATGACTAATTTGTTGCTTACTGCGAGGTTTTTACAACTTCACCGGGCTACTTTGGGCCGAGCAGAGTGCTCAGCCCGAGATATCATTATTTAAATGGATTGGAACATTGGTAGGTAACAGACCTACAACACCAGCAACAAGAGCTTTCTCCCGGAAGACTGTATCTCGACTTGGTGCTGCGTTCTGGTTACTGAGTCGACTTGATGAAGGAATAGTGGCGGCTCGTCGCTCGGCGTTGGGCGCCGGGCGCAAGAGAGGTCCGGGTCCAGATCGATCGGAGACGGTGTAGTGTGATGTTGTTTTGTGAGTTTGTGTTTGGGTTTGGAGGGAGTATAGCATTAGAGTCGCGGTTATTGGGTCCGGAGGATCCGATAACACGTGACGGGGTCATCTACGAATGGTGGGCGCGTTCGCGGCCGGTGTGTACTCACACGCGGGTGCTAGCACCGGGTTCGGGTGGGCTACAGGCGCGTGCTGAAAAAATGATAACAGTGAAATTTCAAGATGCGGGCGCATTTGTAACACAAAAGTAACATCATAAGGTTACCTACTTTAGAAACATGTTGCTACATTCACACACGTGTTATAATTGCAAGCAAGAGCAATTTATATATATTTTTCGTTATCGTTTTTTAATAATGCCATAACCATGGTAAATTAGTGGTTTTAAGCAATGCATTACATGTATACTTATGTTAATTATGTTAATAAATGTAAATGTTGGTAATAAATAGAAAAAAAACAAGTATAACTTTGTAGCGTTCTTACATAATTAAACACACCCAATTTTTTTACACAAGTTTTTATAATACAGAATAACCGAAACTACTTACTATAATTTAAAATCATTCATTTTGTACATGTTTCAGGCTAAAAAGGAAGCTGTTTTAGACAATGAATTCTTAGATGAAACAAGAATTGATGAATTGCCATTTTGTGAAATTTGTAATGAAGATGCAAAAATGCGCTGCTTGGGGTGCAGAAATTTGTTCTGCAAGAGGTGTTTTGTGGAACATAAAGATGAAGATGATGGCTGTGACAAATATGAACCATACACTCCACCTAAATCAACAACATAACGCCAATGTCTTAAATATATATTTAAACCTTTTATGAAACACATAACTGTATAACTTTTTTTATTTGAGACTTGGTGACCCGTCAGACTGTAAATGTTGAATTCTTAAATTTTCTAATGTCTCACTAAACTTGATCATATTTTTCTTTCAATGCGATGCAATGCGATGATGAGATGACCAAGAGAAATAGACAATCCATACTAATGTCATAAATGAAAATGTCTGTCTGCCTGTTGCTGTTTCACGTCTAAACCAATTTTAATAAAATTTGATATGCATACAGCTAAAGATCCGAGTTCAAACATAGCAAATCAAATATATTTTTTTTTTCAAAAAACAACCCCGAAATACTTTTTGGGAAACTTTGTGTAAAAATCGTAAGTATTGCGATGATGAGATGACTAAGAGAAATAGACAATCCATACTAATGTCATAAATGAAAATGTCTGTCTGCCTGTTGCTGTTTCACGTCTAAACCAATTTTAATAAAATTTGATATGCATACAGCTAAAGATCCGAGTTCAAACATAGCAAATCAAATATATTTTTTTTTTTCAAAAAACAACCCCCGAAATACTTTTTGGGAAAGTTTGTGTAAAAATCGTAAGTATTATACGCTGACGTAGTGCGGGCATACATCTAGTCTTTCATATTTTAAATTATGTTATTGTAAATGCGAAAGTTTGTCTGTTTGCTTGTTACTCCTTCACGCAAAAACTGCTGAACCGATTTTTATGAAATTTGGTACACACATAGAAGGGAAACTAGTATTAACACATAGAATAGAATAGTTTTTATACCGAAATAATATTCTTACGGGACTACGCGGGCAACAGCTATTATAAATAAACTAGCTGTTACCCGCGGCTTCGCCCGCGTAGTCTACTAATTTGATATTTAGCTCTCCAACACTGCTCGTTAAAATTTTAAGATAAAATGTAGCCTATATCGCTATCCAAAGTTTCATCTATTTTTTTGTAAATATTAAAATCAATTCAGCAATTTTGCCGTCAAAACTGAACATACACTTTCTCTTTTCTAATTTCACCTCAGATAAATAGTAGGAATACGTTATTGTGTTTACAGTTTTATCTGCACTTCGGCAAATCCTGTTAAATTAAACTGTATAGCAAGTTATGGAAACCTCTAACAGTTTTTTTTTGAAATTTTATAAATATACATATCGTCTCTGAGGTCTAACCGTCCGTCTTCGGAATTACTTCTTGAGATCTTGGGTTCTGTTTCCGGTCCGGGGAACAAAAAAAGACAAATAAAAATTTACTGTTCACTTTTAAAGGTTTTTTTTTAATTCACGCAAAGAGGTTTACTTGTTTAAGCGCGAAAGCGTAACAGACAAACAGACAGAGTTACTTTCGCATTCATATTATTAGTAGGGAAGTAGGGATTTTTAACCAATTTTGCTACTATGTATATCATAATTTCTTTGTGTGTTTTTCGTTAATGATAAACTGATGAACATGGTTCATTGTAATGGACTTATGGTAAAAATTACTTTTAAATATTTTTTATAAACAAATTGTGCCACCCCCGTTCACCCTCATAGGGGTTGATTTTCAAAAAACGCTTAGATATGTATCTCATAATTTGTATTGCAGAGCATTATTTCAGTGTCACGCAAAATATTTCAATAGAATTAAATTTCCCATAAAAACTTAGAAACCCCTATTAACCCCCAAAATCCTGAAATAGTGTTTCATCATTGTGCAAAATGTGCAATAAAAATATTTTTCTCATACATACTTTGCCACCCCTTTTAACCCATTTAGGGGTTGAATTTCAAAAAAATAATATGCCTATGTCCTTCTCATGAATGCTAACTATCTACATACCAAATTTCAGCAAAATCGGTTGGGTGGTTTATGCGTGAAAAGGTAACAGACAGACAGACAGAGTTACTTTCGCATACAAACTATATAATATTAGTGTGGATTATTAAATTACGAACGTAAATACAATTTAGATAAAAAATGTCGCGCTGAAAAGCACGTTTTTATTAAGTTCATTATTTTCCTCGCTAGGGAGCTCCGATAAATGCGTGCGATCGCTGTAAATTAGTCCTATGCTTCGTCGCGCACGCACCGCGGCCAGCCGGTACCGCCGCAACCGCGATTTCCCTATATTTTAAACCTGTAATATCTCCGAAACTATTCGTTTAATTTACATACTGTAAAGGGCTATTTGTTCTATATTAAATGAAAAACTTATTTAAGATACTTAATTAGATAAGGATTCATGTTGTATTGCTTTAAATCGCTTCGTAAATGAGCCATTATTTTTCGTAAAAAGTAAAAGATAAAAATTGGTTATTGTAAGTTATCCCTAAGAAATAGACATATAACATCGCGAACTTTTTTGTAGACCTTTGTAGGGTAAACAATACTTAGTACATTATTTTGACCTATCTCATAGAGTTCAGCCAGCGTTTGCAATGCAAGCGCAAAAAAATATGTTTATTTACGACTTCGCATTAGAAATCTTGAAATTATCAGTGGTTCTCTAATATATGAAGCATGTTATTATACATATAAACCTTCCTCTTGAATCACTCTACCTATTGAAAAAAGCCGCATCAAAATCCGTTGCGTAGTTTTAAAAATAGAAGCATACATACATACAGACAGACGCGGAAAGCGACTTTGCTTTATACTATGTATAGATATAAATAGCGTTTGATGAACTACAGATATGTGGTGTGATATTTAATTTTACCATCCAGCTCCTCAAAAAAAATATTTGTAAAAAACGATATTTCTGGACAAATTATACAAACTTATGAAACTCCAAAGTTACATGCTTGTTTTATTAGTGGTAGTAAGCAATGGTAATACAATTAAATACATGTTATACACACCACCATAATATTATAACTGTCCAGACCCAGAAATATCACTTCATAGTATAAAACAAAGTCGCTACCTATGTCCCCATGTCCTTTTATATGCTTAAATATTTAAAATTACGCAACGGATTTTGATGCGATTTTGTTTAATAGATAACATGATTGAAGAGGAAGGTTTATATGTGTACTCTAAACCCGTGCGAAGCCGGCTGCGGGCTGCTAGTAGAATATATAATTGGAAACAAAGTCTTGCAAATGAGTAGTGGAGTTAGGCATAACACTGACAACCTTCAAGTCAGTTTTTTTTAAACTAAATGAAATTAAGGGTGCTAGGCAGGGCTGTAGAAATCATACTTGCCACTCGATACCCTGCCCACCCCGCAACGGATTTGGTATGAAAATATGTAGGTATGTACTGTAAGTTATAAACTATAATATATTTTTAGATAAAATCTCGTAAGCATTATTTAGACTAGATAATTTATTTATAAAGACAAAACGTTACGATGACATTTATTTAAACAATAAATATTATATTCTTGTTACATTTTTGTTGTATTTCCCTGGCATTCTTCTATAAAACTTGGTAAAAGTTTTACGAGATCGTCTTTAGAACAATTGTAGTCATTTTCTATCCAATGCTCTTTAAGTTTACTAATTATCGGAGCGTATAGTTTACCTGGAGGCACGCCATTTTCTTTAAGTATTTTACCATTCAACGGGAACTTTGGTATTTCCCAATTTCTAAAGTCTTCTAACAATTTTTTATCGCCATTGTATTTTAAAACTTCAGTAACATAATCAACTGTATCATTTTGTTTCATTTTAGAATGAAGCACTAACTTTTCATATGGTCTGAAAAAGAAATGTTATGATCTTTATAATTATTTTCAAAATTTTATATGTTAATACACGATAATTCATTAATACAGTGCTTGTTATGGTAGTAGAGTTGGTATGGATTTTTTTCAGATTAAGATGTTAATCTCCGAAACCGGCGTGTTTGTATGAAATGAAAAATGAATGTGAAGGAAGCTAGACAGGTTTGTCAGGGTCGTGAGGTCTGGCATACGATACTCTTTGCCTTTCCCGTAAGGGACTTGGCGTGGCGATATGTATGTATGTAAGACATTATTTAAAGCTAAGGTCTTATAAATAAGTGTTCAAATGTAATATAATAACAACAGAAACTTTTACATTTATTAGTGTAACAACTAAAAGAAAACTGCTGCTTTTCAAAGCTTAATAAATCAACAGAAAAGTAAATTCATTTGTAAATAATCACTGATTTTATATACAATTTTATTACAAAAAAACTACATGCACATTGTGCGTGACTGTCTATAACCCTGTGTTTAGTTTACAGTTCTGCTGCAAATTTTTAGTGCTTTACTTAGGTACTAACTGTTATACTTACTTACTAAAAAAATTGCCATCAGTGCTGAAGCTCCAATTTAAATTCAGTGCTTACTTATTTTCAATTATAGTCTGGAGCCTAGCCTAGCCGGGCAATTATCTTGACAACAAGGTCTGCGGCTGACATTAACTTGTGTCGGAATGGTAAATGTAGAATTACATTCAACATTAATCATTTGAACGAAATTATCAAAGTGTGTAATAGTTAACGTAAACTGCAAAAACCAACTCCAACAATTTCATTTGATACCACATCGCGATTTGATGACTCTTTTTTCGAAAGACAAGAAACGGTCCCACATACATTCTATCGACATCCCACTAGTAGATTTTGAGACACTTAATAATGTATACATTTTTCACTTATGTTGACGACCTCATTATTAACAAAAATGTATGCATACGTATGACATAAAAAACACTAGTCGGATCATAGGCCTAATTAATATGGGACCACCTCGAAATCATGACCTATCTTACTAGAAACGAACCATCAAATCGGTTGGCTATTGGCGGAGTAATCGCGTGACAAACATACAGTGAATTGAGAACCTCCTCCTATTTTGGAGTCGCCTAAAAACTTAAAGCTACACAATTTTATAACTTACAAAAGCGGCCGTCGATCCATCTTTATTCCTCTGTGTTCTACAATATAGTATGCCATATCTCGCTCATACCGAGAAAATTTTAATCTCAGATGTAGTAATGTTACTGCATCCAAATCTTTTAATAATGAGACTAAATAACTCATGGGGTGCAACTGTAAATGGCCACTCCTTTTCGACAGATCCTTCAGTCCATTAAGATCTACATCAGGTAATCCTGTAATAGAATGCCACACATTTTTGAAGTTATACTTCTTTTGGCGCGATAGGAAAAAATGATGAGGGTAAATTTTTACGATGCGTGCGCACACCGTCACGAAAGACCGACATGATGAAGTTAGCTATAGATAAAATTTTAGTTTTTTGTTATATTTTTATTAAATATTAAATAAACTTTATTTAACTAAATAATGCATTATAATAAAACTTTTAATGTATTAAATACCTTTTTTCTATGGTTAGTGTCATTTTGTCTACAAATGTAAAATAAGGCAAAAGATAAAATTTTTAAAAAGATTTTATCTTATTACGCCGAAGAAGTATAACTTCTAACGCGTGTACATAAGTACACACACAATTTTTTTTTAATATAAAAAAATACCCAAGTCACTTTTTTATAACTTATATATTAACGCAACTCAACCTCGCTGTTTTTACAACTTCACCGCACTTTGTGGACGAGCAAAATGCTTAGCCCGAACACCGAACTTTAGTCTAGCAAAATGCTCAGCCCGAGACATTATTGACTGAGCGAGTAAACCTAGCGAAGGTCTCTGCATTCAGAACTCAGATGGGGTTGCAGTTGTATGCTTGTATGTTTGTAAGTTTGTTCGACGACAACTTGAGTAGTTTTGATCCAATCTTCAAGAAATTTGGTAGGTGGGTAAATATGCTTAGTAAAATTTTTTAACTTCAACATGAGCCAAATCGGGTGGGGAGTTACGGGGCTAGGGGTACGTAAAAGGGGGATCGAAAAATAAATCTTGTGACAATTATTTTATTTGAGGTATCAAAAGAAAGGGCTTGATTTTCAAATACGTTTTTTTATAATTTCCTATTGTCTACCGTTTATGAGTAACAGGCAAAAAATAAATCTGTTGTACTAAATTTAGTTAAAACAAAACAGTAACAATGCGACCAAGATGTGATGGAAGATTTGCCTCCCTCTGGTAAGCCATATCAACGTCTGCAACTGAAGTTAACATGGCAAAGCAAAAGTGAACGAAACAGGTACTGGAAATTGTCGTTTACTTAGAGAGATAGCCGCCAAACTTTCTGTATCTAAAGAGTCGATCCGTATCATTTTAATGATAACTATTCATTTACTCGGCTAGTCCCAAAAATCCAACTAAGGAAACATATTGTCACTGGTGGCTGGTGCTAAACGTGGGTTTACGAGTTTGACATGCAAACTATTCAACAAGCTACGGAGTGGCGCCTTCCAACTGCACCGAAACCGACAAAACCACGCCAAACTCGTTCAAAAGTCAAAGCCATGTTGAGTGTTTTCTTTGACTGTCGCAGTGTTGTGCACTGGTAAAAGACATAAAAGAGAATTCGCGGCGAGAATGTAGGCTACCATTAAATTGTAGAAGCCAAATATTATAGACAGCTACTAGGTTTCATCCTAAAACGAATATTATTACTCACCTATATACGTATATCTTCACGCCAAGTGACAAGGCCCTTATGCGGTATCGAGAATATCGAGTGCCAAACCTCACGGTCCTGACAAACATGGCTGGCTTCCTCCACATTCGTTCACATTACCCTTTTCATTTAAACACGCCGGTTTCGAGACTCTTGGATCATTGAATGTCAACCTTAGTTTCCCTGGATACCTACATCCATCTACATTCGCATTGTATTTCTGCTTTGCCAATCTTTCATCTGACATTCTTTCCACATGACCGAACCAGGGGAACATGCTGTTTTGCATTTTAAAACCAACATTTTTTTTCAAAACTACTCTTTCATGGCTTTCACTGTTACGAATGCAGTGCGAGTGTTACACTACAAATTTTCCGTAGAGCTCTGATTTCGAGCTCATTTATCCTACTCTCATGCTCTTTCTGACATACCTAACTCTGGCTTCAATACATCAGCGTTAGGATAAGCAAACATTTATAGCCATTCTAAACATTTTAACTCAAAACCTCCCTTTGAAATAGCTTACCCAATGCTCCATTCACACTATTCCCTGCACACACCTTCCATCCATGCTAAAAGCACAACCAAGGTATACAATTTCATTCACTTGCTCCAACTTAAACTCTTACATCTTTTCTATGTCTCTTTTAAACACCATTACTTTGATTTTCATTGCATTCAAAGTAAACCCCTTTCTTTACAATCACCTTCCATCACTGTGACCAGTTTTTGTAGCTCAGATGATGTAGACTTACCAATATATTTTCCAATGTCCAATTTGAGCATTGTCTCCAACAGTTGTCCTGCAAAATTTCCTTGCAATGTCTTTTTCAGTTCTACCCAAATTCTTTCACCAGACACATTTTGAAGACCTTCAGCATTGTTCTGTATTATTTCCAGGGTGGTGGACTCATGATTATCTGGCTTTTCTGCTATTTTGCCATAAAAGCGAAAATATCTCATTATACGAAGATAATCTTCCTTTATTCTCACATCAGCATCACCAACAAAAGCTACTCTTCTATTTAGCAAATCTTCATACCCAAAAAAGTAGTCATACACAGAACCATCAAAACCTAAAAAATATCATATTGTAGTAGTATCTTCACGCCCATATCCCCTAAGGGGTAGGCTGAAGACACTAAGTCCAAAGTATTAGGTGACAGGCCTATCATCCCATCAGTATCTCATTACATCTATGAAAGCAGTTAATAAGGAACAGTCATTAATATTATTTTGCTAACACTCATTTTCTTGTGTTGAATTGAATCCATGAGTTGTATCAAAGATTAGATCACTAATCTTCGAACGAGCCATACTTCCAGCATTTTGTACTATTCATTTTCGTTGACAGAAGTACAGAATCACAGTGTAGCAAAGAACAATCTCAATCAAATCAGCCTTCAAACAAAAATTACATCGAAATTGGTTCATCCTTTAGGAGTTATGATGCCACTTACATAGATACATCAAACTTTTAACATAACTAATTCCATTAAATGTTAAAAAACATCTTTGTAAGCACATCCGTAATATTACATTATGTCTCAGCATCATGTGTATCATTTAGGATACACACTGTATTGGCAATGTTGTGTGTTACTACTGAGTATGTGAAGGATTTGACTTAACAAAAAATTGTACTTTTTTTACAAAAAATTGTAAAAATTGTGTGTACACATTACATGTGTGATGCAATTGATATTTTGAGTGTAATAGACTTATATTCTTTAAATCCATATATTATATTATACTTTAACATAATCGCCTCTGTGGTCTAGTGGTTCAGTTGTTGGACTTGACTGCATGAGGTCCCAGGTTCGAATCCCGGCTTGGGCAACAAAAAGAAAAATTGGGTTTTTCTAAATTTCTAGCAAAAAAATGTTGCTTGGGATAGGATATGTGCTTGATTGGCGATAGGCTTGCCACCTATCACATTATGGGACTTAGTATCTTTGGCTAGTCGTGGGTGCCCTGGTTGTGCCTCTGCCTACCTCTTGCGGGATATAGGCGTGAAGATACTTTTTTTTTAACATATATATTGTTGAGATCATGATGTGTTGTTAAAAAAGATATACACATTTGTAAAACAAATAATGGGTTGAAAGATAATAAGAAATACACAGATAGAAGCAATACCTAAAAACATAGAATTAATAGTAAGATCTCTTCTGTTAGCATCAAGTCTCCAATCTTTGGTATACTCTACTTCTGCATGCCTTCCATCTGTAAGTACATCTATCCTTAGGGTTGTAACTTCAAAGTTTTCTTTATCATTAATTCTTGGTGTAATTGTTCCATGTTTTTCGCCACTCATGTTTATCATTCTTATATTTTCACAAGTGAACATATCTTTCATTTCTTGAGGTGTAGCAGTTGTGGCAAAATCTAGATCTTTTGGTTGTAGACCCAACAGAAGATCTCTAAAATAATAAATAACATAAAAATTAGTAGATTGTAGCATGATGTTAATTTGGTTTATAAGTCAGTTTATTTTCCAGATTTCCTGCAGAGATTTCTAATTTAAAAATAAACTAAAGTTAATTCCCGAAAGCTTATTGTGTTTTTTTTTTACTTCAATTGTTGATATCTTTGCTCTACTGGACAGGTTTTGATGTAATATTTGATTGGGACTGAAAAAGACAATGTTCACTGCAAATTTTCCCTTTAAGAATGAATTAAGTATACAACCTGCTTCATTTTTTAATGGCTAATAAAGTCCCATTAATGTAAACCTCATCAACAGCACTCAAATTGTATTAATTTCAAGTAAAATAATTTAACTTTAGAATACAATGCACTTAAGGGAACTTAATAAATAGGTGTCAATGATTGTATATCAGCATTTAGAGAAAACATGGTAAAAATTGGTCAAATAGTTCAGAATGTGACAGCCTAGGATTCCAAACAATGTATTTGTCTGGATTATCTTTAATACCTATATACTACACTTAAATATTTTTTGTAGGCTTTATATTATAATTTAGTAAATGCGTTAATTATATACACACCTTACAGCTCCGCCGGCTATTCTAATCTCATACTTATATTTGTCAAATAATTTCTTTAAATCCAATACTTCTTGAGTAAATATGTTATGAAATTCTGGCGTATCAAGTTTAAGAACGATTGGATCATCGCGACTTTTTAATTCCATATCTCTAGCTGATCGTACTCTTCTAAATTTTTGTGTATTAAGATATCTTTGACACTATAATAAGAACCATAAGATTAGAGTAAAACCAAAACAGAATACAATTCCAAAGAATTTAACAATAAACTTACAGTAATATAAAGGGAAAGTCTAGAGATTGGTAAATAACGAAATTTCATAATTATTATAAACACAATATATTAATTATATTTAATTTATCTAAATTATATATTAAACACATTTAAAACTCATTTTAATTTAACTGAATTTAACTTCATCAATTTATATTAAATACCGACATTTCCATAACACCAGTACGTCGCAACCAGATACTTCGGAAAAAACATATGGGCATTGGCAAAAC
>NJDD01009494.1:0-25687 GCA_002245505.1 Calephelis nemesis
TTGTTGACCGAGCGAGTGTAGCACGTGCAGTTCTCCCCGTGTTTAGATGGGGTTGCGGTTGGGTCTGTCCGACGGTAGCGTGAGTAGACAGTTGAGGACGAACGTGGGTGAAATCAGGTCAGGGGGTAAGGTGCAAGCGCGACCCAAGTATAGAGTGGTAAAACCTAAACAGTTTGTTTAGACCAGGCACCAAATGAAAGGACCTTTTTTTTATGATATTGGAAGGCAACAAGCAGACGGATTTCCTGATGGTAAGAAATTTCCGCCGCCTAGAGACACCAAAGGTGGTAATGGTGCGTTGCCAACCTGAGGCCGGGATGTTAGGCCTTGAGCAAAAGTAAGTTTACCGGCTACCTTACCCTCCGAACCGGAACACGTCATGACGTTATGGAAGCAGGAATAGGTAAGGCGGTGGTACCAATCCGGGTGAGTCGCTGCGAAACTCTACCACCTAGTCAGGTGTCGCGGTGTTAGTGACAGTAAGCCTTCGCTCGCCTTTTACGAGCTGCCTGGCAGGAAGGCAGAAAGAAGAGCCCGGACCAACACGGGGAAAACCTGATTTAAACATTTGTTACACGTGTTAGGTCCTAACAAATCTAAATGAATGAGAGAAACAATATGTCGGAATATTTTTAAAATGATATATTTATTTACGTAATCAAAGTATGAACCATTGTTTTCTATTACACGTTTACCATCTTATAGGTTCATTGATCCCTTTACAAAAAAAAATGGGACGGGAATCTATAAAATCTGTAAGGCGATTTTGACTGCCCCATCGGAGTTGATTTTTTTCCCATGTGATATTTCATCCTATAGCCTGTTTTTTAATCTCAGATACTGAATTGACAGATGCAAATGTCAATTTTACAAATAATGATACCTGCGTTTATTTTGTAGTGCTGTCCTACAATTTACCGATTTTTTCAAAACGTAAATTAATGTCGATATTCGAAGAATGAAAAACCGAAATTTGTTTGATACTTAAACCTTAAATTTATTAGTTTCTTATAATTGGAATGAAGGATAATATTAAGTTTTTGGTGTAGTAAGACGAGATTATATTCAAATCAAATTCGATTTTTTGCAATTTACTAAGTAGTAAATGATGTTAACTTTTGTCCTTCAATCTATCGGAGTGTTCAAATGCGTCCGTTTTCCCTATTGTGTGAAAGTTATCAATTACCTATTTTTTAATTTAGAAAACAGGCCTGGGGTGCGGACAAATTACACAAATTGATCTAACTCTAAAGTAAGCAAATTATACACTTGCATTAATGGTGCTAATCGGGGACACTAATACATGAAAACACTTAGTTATAACTTAGTATATATATTATGTTTTCTGCCATATTGGTCCTATGTGTAGATTAAATCATCTGCCATCCTGCCTGGCAGATCATAAGATTTTGCTCTCCAAAGGTGAAACGGGTCATCACCAATAAGACCAATGGTGGTACTTGGTAGACTGCTGTGCAGCAACTTGCCCTGATAGGGATCCACCGTTTTACCTATGCCTGCTGCCATAGTAACAATGTCATTCTCCAGTCCAAAGTTGAAGCAGCCGGTAGACTTGCACAATTAGCCTAATATCATTGTTACGTTGTGACACTTTCTACAACATATATTGGTGTCTTTACGCTGTGATTATCTCTTTACCATGAAGGGAGCCTAGTGCTTGCTTGCTGTCTTTTGCCATGAAAAAAATAAATTTTGTTCAACAATTCTATTCAATACAATTCTATTGTGTATCTATAGGACATAACTACCCGCGTTAACGGGTTAGAAAGGAATTAAAAATTTCGCCACGGGACTTGAATCCTCAGTAGCTCAATTGGTTAGAGCATTCGTCGGCTTGAGACGAAAGGTTACAGGTTCAAATCCTGTCTGGGGCGAAAATTTTTTCTTTCTTTAAAATTTATAGAAATTTATCCCACGCACAGGGCAAGTGCTAAAAAAAATAAAAATACGAAAAAGATAATGATAAAGGACGATATATCGAGTCATTATGTAAATAAAAATAAAGTTAATATTCAAAAATAAAATTAATTTTGCTTATAAATTTGATTTTGTAAAAATACTATATATTATATAACTTTCTACGATAATTGCACGGCACTATTTATAAATCGCAAAAAACTTACAACACTGCTAATGTCAATTTAGTCTCTGAGATTAAAAAACAGGCTATAATTTTATAAAAAAAATTGGTAATGTTTTGCAGCAAGGTCCAGGGGTATGGTTTTGCCGTCTGTCTTGCAATGAGTGGTGGAGCGTTGTCGTGAAGCAGTAGTGGCGCAGTATATTCCACATTACCCTTTCAATTCTTCAGTTCCAACTTTTGTTTTCAGCCATACATGGGGTTTTTTTTTCTACAGGTCTAAACTTCTAGAACGAAAACTTTGGAACCATAAAAGGACGCTGTTTTTTTGGACATGATGCTTCGAGCCATATGCGGAGCACGTAGCATAGAGTTAGCTACGGTTGAACGTTAATAACGCGATACTTGAAGTTTTCCATTTTATAAACTGAGTGACTTAAACAAAAAAAACTAATAAATGAGTGGGTAAAAACCGCTCCCTGAGTTCTTAGGCTTAGTTCGGGTGAACCACTAGTACTGTACGTAAGCAAACGAAATATCTAACACCCGTACAATTCTTACTGTAAGATGATCAGATATTTCGTTTAATTACTGTAGACAATGGACGCTTACTGCATGAACATACTTTGAACATTTCGGCGGATGTTCTCAGCGAATGACGTAAAGAAAGAAAGAAAGAAAAGAAAGAAAATATATTTATTTGCGGAATATGTGTGTTAAGGTTGTTACAAAATTATTGAAGCTTTTCCAACATATTCTACTGCATTGTGGTGTGTAAATGTTTTAATATTTATAAAAGTAATTACTTATTTAATTATGTAGGTACACAATGTTTTAATATTCATACAAAAATAGTTTTATACTTATTACAATTTGAATTGTAACTTACAAACAATTTGAAAATGGTAATAATTTTAACCCTGTCTAACGTAAGCTACCACGTAACCGTAAACGTGAAAGTTACGTAACGCGTTACGGCGCCAGTCTGTTTGGTTTCCCCTGTCTAGCTCTCGGTTCTGTCGTGGACGCAAATATTGTTTTGATTGTGCCGTTTCCAAAGAAGCTCGGATCTAACACGTTATTTGTATTGGCAGCATGCAAATGGAGTGGCAACAAGCAGCAAAGTATGCGCAGCAGCTGGTGAGGGAGAGCAACTGGTCCCGCACCATCTACTCGTACACTAACGCCGCCATCCTGCTGCAGCGGGAGGAATACGCCGTCATGGACGAGAAGAAAATGGCCGCCGACCTGCTCACGTGAGTGTGCTTACATTGAACGATGTTACTGAATGATATTATTATGTGTTTATAATATTTTTACTTTATTGTGCACCAAATACAGAGAAATTACAAATGTTATTATATTTAGAAATATCATTATTATTATATTTAAAATACATCTGACTAGGTGGTAGAGTTTCGCAGCGACTCGCCCGGATTGGTACCACCGCCTTACCTATTCCTGTCGCCATAACGTCATGACGTGTTCCGGTTCGGAGGGTAAGGTAGCCGGTAAACTTACTTTTGCTCGAGGCCTAACATCCCGGCTTGTGGTTGGCAACGCACCATTACCACCTTTGGTGTCTCTAGGCGGCGGGAATTTCTTACCATCAGGAAATCCGTCTGCTTGTTTGCCTTTCAATGTCATAAAAAAAATGCGATGAGAAAAAAACTCCCAAAACTAACACAATTTTTCTTTATATATACCTAGCTGTTATCGTGACTTTGCCCGCAACAAATTGAGATATAAGCCATCCTATATTTCAAGTTTGATTAAACTGGCCACGGTTAAATTTAATTATAATCAATTAAATAATTTAGTATCGTATTTTTATTTTTTTAGCACTTGCCCTGTGCGTGGGATAAATTTATATAAATTTTAAAGAAAGAAAATTTTCGCCCCAGACAGGATTTGAACCTGTAACCTTTCGTCTCAAGCCGACGAATGCTCTAACCAATTGAGCTACTGAGGATTCAAGTCCCGTGGCGAAATTTTTAATTCCTTTCTAACCCGTTAACGCGGTTATGTCCTAGAGTGATTTATGTATAGTTAGTTATGTCCTATAGTCAGAATTGTGTATCTATAGGACATAACTACCCGCGTTAACGGGTTAGAAAGGAATTAAAAATTTCGCCACGGGACTTGAATCCTCAGTGGCTCAATTGGTTAGAGCATTCGTCGGCTTGAGACGAAAAGGTTACAGGTTCAAATCCTGTCTGGGGCGAAATTTTTACTTTCTTTAAAATTTATAGAATAATTTAGTAGTCGTCCGCGAACAAACACCGTGACACATAATTTATGTATACTAAGATTATCGAAGAAACAGCAAAGAAGAAGATGTTGTCCTAATTGGAGCTAATTATGTTGTGACATTGAACGTTTATCCTAGTTTCAGCGGCTAGAGATAATAGTTTCATTGCAATCTTTGAAATGGTCCAAAGTAATGTTAATTATTATTAATCAGAGCTTTACTCTTACCCTCTTGTTAATAAACATAGAGTAAAATACTTTATGGTTCAACATGGTATTATAAAGTTTATTACACTGTTAAAGATTATAACATTAACTTAATAGTGTACTAGTTGCGCCCCGCGGTTTTACCCGCGTAAGTCCCAATCCCGCGGGAACTCCGGGATAAAAAGTAGCCTATATGTTATTCTGGGTCTTCAGCTACCTACATACCAAATTTCATTGTAATCGGCTTTGTAGTTTTTGCGTGAAAGAGTAACAAACATCCATACATCAATACATCCATACATACAAACTTTCGCATTTATAATATTAATAGGATAACTTTTAATTGTTTATAATGATAATAATAACTGTTTAACTTATATTTATTTTCTTACTCTTCTGTGTGTATTTTCTTTAATTAAATAAAAAAAATTCTTACTTTCTCTTTACTCCCCTTGTTTTCCTGTTTATCACGCAGGGATGCACCATGTTATAGGCAGCGGTTGCTGGGTAGGTCGCTGCCCATGGAGAAGTTCGTTGTGAGGAGGTGCGAGAGGTGGGCGAAACGTGGGTACCTAGTGCTACCAGCCATTGAGCTTTTGGCGCTGTGGAACATGTTCCCGGCGCTGGCCGGAGATCCTGTATGTGCTGACAGGATGTTAAAGGTATTACAGATGTCACTTTGTTTAATCTAACTCTCTTGACATTTTTGTTGCATAAGTCTGTTTAGCTAATTGAATTGTTGTATTGTGATTGAAATTTGAAGCTAATATCTTCAGCATGACTATTTGACCAACAACGACCTCGTGCGTTCAGCATAAACCAGCGTTCTAAATATGTTCTTCTCACCAAACTACTTTAAAAGCCGAAGATGATGTCATCCTTAAAAACCCCTAAAATTTCAGCTTTATAACCAAACTTTATAAGGGCAAACAGAAAAAAAATGTTTTTGACAATTATTGGCAATATGAATATGTCACATCAAAACACAACCTGACAAACAAACAAACCTGACAGGATCCTTATCTACGATTCAACGTATCGATATTTTATAGTTAGCGATGTAAGTTAATTAAATTATGTGTAAGTAAATAAAATTATGTAATTACCGTTGTCATTAACAATTACTTTTTTTATAATTTTATACGGACATTTTACAACATTACAAAATATTGAAATTTTTTTTTTCAGTTAATAATACAAAAATCGACTAAAAATTATTTTAAATTGTATTTATTTATATACATTCCACCCACCACCGTACAAATGAATCTGGCGACAAAAGCAATTTCATGATCGTAATACAAATTCTCTTATCCTACCTAATAATAATAATTAATATCCCTGGTCAAGTTACACAAATTGAATCTAACCCCAAAATAAGCAAATTTTATGCTTGTGTTATGGGTGTTAACAATTCTAATACCTATAGCCTGTTTTTTAATCTCAGAGACTAAATTGACATTATGTTATTATTAAGTAAGGCATTATTGACTTTCAAAAAATGTACTCATTTACTTATTTTGAATAAAAATGAAATGAATGAATGAATTAGCAGTGTTGTAAGTTTTTTGCAATTCATAAATAGTGCTGTACCATTATCGAAAAATGTTAACAAAATCTATTACCGATTTTTATAAGTTACTCTGGAAAATCGGAACATGTGTGTTTAGAATGAATGATTAATACCAAATTAATATGCTTCATAATCGTAGGTTAATGCATATCATTACTTGTATTTTTACAACACAAAATTTGTATAAAATAACACTTGTACTTTTAAATATTAATTTTATTTTTTATTTAGATAATGAGTAGGTACTGATTGGTCATCCATATCTGCTACTAGCCGACCTGGCGAACTTCGTATTACTTGAAATTAACAGCTACTAACAGTTTCTAAAAAAATATTAAAGTATGGTTTTTCCCACTTTCTCTGTAATTTTTTTTGGGTTTTCTTTGTATAAGAACCTTCTCCTGACAATAGCCAATACAACAAACATAGAATTAGCAGGATTGGTCCACTCGTTCAAGTGTGAAACGACGACCACGCAAAATAGGGATTATTTTTTATTTAGATTAACTAATTGATAATGGCGTCGACTTAATATGGCGTCGGGCCATATACGCTAAAATACGTCAGCAGTTTACTGTTTTTTTCATACAAAGCAATCATGGATCTTGCTGACGAAAATACACAAGATTAACATGAATATGCTTTACTAGACTAGTGTTTCCAAAACACGATTCATTTCACTTTGCTCGATAGAAAAAAATCAAAAAGTTAACCCTTTTTTGAAAGCTTTTGCTTTCTGTCTACTTCAATTGTGAAAATATCGACATCAGATTTAACATAAACATAGATTAAGTACTATACCTAAAAGATAAGTGTTTCAGTTTTTATACTTTTTTTCAAATTATTTTATAGTGTCAAAAATAGTGATTTGTCGCTTAAGACGTTTACTTTAGAGCGCCATTGTTCATAGTAATCATGGAACGGGGGAGCGCGGTGATTGGCTCTTCTGGCTGACTGAGTATGGGGCCTTGACGACCCAGTGGACAAATTTTGTCTTTGGTATTTAACACAGGGGCTAAACAATCCTTACATCGCTGTGGAGTTACTTAAAGAAACCCTTCTCCAAAAAGCTTCATATTCATAAAATTTTAAAGTCTTATTTTTGCGTTAAAACAACGAACTTATTTTATGGTAAACAACAGCGAACAACGTCGGGGCTCTTCTGACAGTAAGAGAGAACTAAACCGTACAGACATATCACTATAGGGCCAATTGTGCAAGCCTATCGGCAGTCCTACCCTCCGAACTGTAACATGACCATGCCTCTATGGCGGTCGGAATAGGTAAGGCCGTGGCTTCCTATCCAGGCAGGTTGCTGTAAAGCACTACACTACAAGTGGTATTGTTGCTAATGACCCGTTTCCTCTTTGTTCTCCCTTCGCAAGAAGCGATCTTGCGAGCTATCAGTCAGGGAGAACAACATACAGATATTTGCTAACAAGTATTTTTATGTATTAGTATCCTCGCTTGGCACCGTTCATCATCAATACATATTATAAAACAAAGTCCCCCGCCGCGTCTGTCTGTCTGTTCGTGATTTACTCGAAAAGTACTGGACGGATTTTCATTCGGTTTTCAACAATTCAATTTTCAAAAATTTCAAGTTCTATCTATAACAATTCTTGAAGAAGGTTTTAGTGTATAGCAAGTTTATGTTTTGTACAAACCAACGATATTACAACGATATTAGTTCAATATGTCGCAAAAAATTAGACGATCAGGAGCTTTCCTTGAAAACGCTGCCAAAACCTTTTGAGTTTTAACAAAACCATGTATGATGGGATTTTTCCTCCTCTATAGATCTCTAAAAAAAGGAAACGGTGGTATATGTCTATCTTTAAAGAATAACCCACAATAACCGTTTTTTGCGTTTACTTAAAACAGAAAGAAAGAAGGAAAGAAAATTATTTATTTGCGGTAATATGTGTGTAAATTAGATGTTACAAAAATATTTAAGTATATCAACATATTCTACCATATTTTGGTGTGCAAATATTTTAACATTTATAAAAAATATTATTTAATAAGGTACATATGCTTTAACTTCTAAGCCAAATATTTATATTTATAACTAGATTAATTATTTATTACCAAATCATTTAATACAGTAAAATGAAGGGTTACTTTAGAACATATTTTTTCAACAATACAGTATTAACCCTTAATTAAATAAATCTGTTAGATACGTTATGCGTGTAATTTAGATCAAAATTGCTTTTTACACTATCAGAAAAAAAATAACAACTAATGAGTTATCAAAAAGTTAAAATCTCCGGGCGCAAAATTAAACATCGTTGAAGCGTAGCAAAGACATGCGCGCTTACTGCATTCCCCCCTTCGCCCTGCCCATCTGGTAGTTTTTGCGTGAAAGAGTAACAAACATCCATACTGACATCCAGGCATCCAGACATACTCACAAACTTTCGCATTTATAATATTAGTAGGATTTTCATTCTTGAATAACCGAAGCGAAGCTAGGGCGGGCAGCTAATACAAGCATATAATTCGCTTAATTTAGAGTTAAATTAATTTGTGTCATTTTTCCAGGCCCCAAGGCTATTTATTATTTTATTTAAAATATTACGCAACATACACAATAAAACAACGATGCAAGAGAACTAAACTTAACATCAAAATATAACAAAATAATAGACAATAACTTGTACACAACAAGTAAGCATTTGAACATTTTAATATTTTGAAGGTAAAATACCAAAAATAACTTTTATTTCAATATAAACTCGTCTCACTAAACTAAAAATTGAATATTTTTCTCGATTTCCATTCGATTTTAACGGCAGACCTAGACTTGATGCGATATCGTGAATAAAAAAAGAATCGTTGAAATAACGTTATCTTTTTCAATGATAGTTAAAAGCGGCTAATGCATTTAAAGAATCAAGAATTTATCAAAGAATTTTAGGTTTTTCATTCTTCAAAAATCAACATTAATTTACGTTTTGGAAAATCGGTGTCATAGGACAGCACTACAATAAAAACTCTGGTATCATTATTTGTAAAATTGACATTTACCCCTGTCTGTCTCTGAGATTAAAAAAACAGCTATACATAGAAATACTTAAATAGATACCAGAATAAATTTAATGAAGATCCAGACCCGGAAATGTAGA
This sequence comes from Calephelis nemesis, assembly GCA_002245505.1. Lineage (NCBI taxonomy): Eukaryota > Metazoa > Arthropoda > Insecta > Lepidoptera > Riodinidae > Calephelis > Calephelis nemesis. Next base: position 9,263 of record NJDD01009494.1, read on the forward strand.
CAAACTGTTCAAGACTAAATGTTCATCACACAAATGTCTGCCCTAACCCGAGCCTCGCCGTTGGTGTGTGTAGTTATACGTATACGGTAGTCACTCGACCAACGAGGACCTATTTTGGCCACATCTATAACGACGACGTCACGACGTGTTCCGGTTCGGAGGGTAAGGTAGCCGGTAAACTTACTTTTGCTCGAGGCCTAACATCCTGGTCTCAGGTTGGCAACGCACCATTACCATCTTTGGTGTCTTTAGGCGGCGTGTATTTCTTAACATCAGGAAATCCGTCTGCTTGTTTGCCTTCCAATATCATAAAAAAAAATCATCTATAAAATCGATTTTCGATAACGTTCCATATATTTTGTAAAGATACCATCACGCATACAAACACACACACGCACACACATAGGTACCTAAGTCATAACCATAGATCTAGAAATGTATGGACGTAAGTCATAACACTAACAAGGAGTCATTAAGATGGTGTAATGTCGTAATATGTGGTACATAAGTGAGATAAGTTCTCTAAAAATATCATATCTTTTCGAAGAATTAAAAACACATGATGTTATTATGATAAAATGTAGAAAAAATATTTGTTATGCTTAGTAGATTTCAGTTTTTAGACGAGTAAGTTTTAGGTATATATGTGTTTAAAAAATAATAAAATAATAAATATCCCTGGACAAATCACAGAAATTGAATCTAACCCCAAAGTAAGCAAATTATATGCTTGTGTTATGGGTGTTAGTCAACGATACTATTACATATAAATACTTAAATAGATACCAGAATAAATTTAATAAACACCCAGACCCGGAAATGCAAACATTTAAATGTTCATCACACAAATGCCTGCCCCCGTCGGGAATCGAACCCGAGCCTCGCGGTTGGTCGATGTAGTTAGGCGAGTACGCTAGCCACTCGACCAACGAGGCGGTCAATGCTTGCTTTTGCTCTTTATTATTTTGCCCTACAAGTAATACGTCGCAGGTGATAGAGAAGACCAGTTCGAGAATAGAGTCGCCGCCCAAGAAGAAGCCATCATCATCGTCGTTACTGGAGACAGACAACTCGGTGCTGGAGTACGACGCAGACGATCGTGCCCTGATCAGGTTTCTGCACGGCAGTCTGCTTGCCGCCATGAAACTGCCCCGGCTCGCCTTGAAGCATCTCGATTCTGTAATTGTGTAAGTTTTATATTCAGACTATTATATTTAATGTACTGGCCAGCCTTTACATTTGTTATTTTTATCACGTGCTGTTGCTCCGCTCAAACCCTCTTTCCGATAAAAATGGCGTGTTTCAAGTGTTATTATTTTTTTTTTATGATATTGGAAGGCAAAGAAGCAGACGGATTTCCTGATGGTAAGAAATTCACGCCGCCTAGAGACACCAAAGGTGGTAATGGTGCGTTGCCAACCTGGGGCCGGGGTGTTAGGCCTCGAGCAAAAGTAAATTTACCGGCTACCTTACCCTCCCAAACGGAATACGTCGTGACGTTATGGCGGCAGGAATAGGTAAGGCGGTGGTACCAATCCGGGAGAGTCGCTGCTAAACTCTACCAGCTAGTCAGAATTCACGGTGTTAGTGACGGTAAGCCTTTGCTCGCCTTTTACGAGCTGCCCGGCAAGGAAGGCAGATAGTCTATTCTACAAAGAAGCCCGGACCAACACGGACGATTATACGAACCTACTCTTTATACTTGTTAGTCCTTGCGTAACTAAGTATTAACTTCATGGTTAAAACGTCATTAATAAGCATAGTATAACCTTTCCTAGCACGTAAAGGCGTCCGTCCGTGAGAGTAAAACACTTTTCGAAGGTTTTCTGTTTTAAAAAATAACAGACGTAAAAGGTAAAAAAAAACTAATAGCTAAAATGTTCTTGTGCCAATAATATACAGGCTAACTTTCAAAGGGCCGGCAAAATTTTAAGATGAGGTAACGCTAAAATGAAAACACTTTAATGATTAAATTAAAATTAATTTTTTGCTCCTATAAACATTTATTTAAAATAGTCCGCAAAAATGCTTCACTTGTTGTCACACTACGACATCACCAGCCTGCGAATAGGCCGGTTGTCGGTGGGAACCAGTTTTATGCTTTGTTTACGTTATAACCGCTATATTATATTTTGCCTCAGATAAAAAATATGATTTGTATATTTTTATTTCATACTAGCTGTCCCGGTGAACTTCGTTCCACCCGTTCAGTTTGTATGGGAAAAAGTAAAATGTTGTATTTCTTAGTTTTCTCGCAAGTTTTTTCCTTTTTCTTATCTTTTAAACCTTCCCTGGACTTGAACAAATAATTCAAAACCAAAATTAGCGAAATCGGTTCAGCCGTTCTCGAGTTTTAGCGAGACTAACGAACGGCAATTTATTTTTATATATATAGATATTGAAAATGTTATCGATTCCGAACCGTCTTTTAAAATTTTGCTGGTCCTTTAAATGTAACCCTGTGTACATACAATGTACATACATACACATATATTTCAATATTTGTAATTAAATTTAAACCCCGTTTCTGTTATTCATCACATCACGCCTGAATTTTTCACCTACCTACTACCATCTAGGCAGACTGGTTTCGCTCGTTCTTAGAATAATGCAGCAATATAAATAGGTAGATCATTTCGCCAGCGTGTGACAGGGTCCTCTTATACCAGCTGATGGATGAGACGTGTATCAAGTAACGGCCGAATCACAGTCAATGCAATTTCAGATTAAAGGAGAGCCTTAAAGACAACACGCACCTCCTACCGTACGCGGCCGTGGAGATAGCAATGTGCCACTTCGCGCTCGGGGACTCGAACCTGGCCACCGCTATGCTCAACGACGCCAGGTAACACACTCGACAAGTCTCGCGTGCACTTTCTTCCTTTGTTACACGAAAAAACATTGAGAGTTCCATTTTTATAGATTTAAAAAAAAAGTAATCTAATCGCCTCTGTGGTCTAGCGGTTCAGGTGTTGGACTTGACTGCATGAGATCCCGGGTTCGAATCTCGGGTCGGGCAACAAAAAGGAAATTTGGTTTTTCCAATTTTCTTATAAAAAAAATGTTGCTCGGGATTGGATATGTGCCCGGCTGGCGATAGGCTTGCCACCTATCACATTATGGGACTTAGTGTCTTCGGCTAATCGCGGGTGCCCTGGTTGTGCCTCTGCCTACCTCTTCGGGGATATGGGCGTGAAGATACTTTTTTTTTTTTAAAAAGTCAAATGAAATTTGATGGCATTTTAAAAACCCATTACCGAAACCCATTCTCAAAGTAACACGCTGTTGCACAGAACCCATTTCATGGTGTTAGGTGAGTGGGGGGGATGAGTGAGGGGAAGTGCTTATCCCCGCCTTCATACTTCATGATTTGACTCTTTTGGTGAACAGTTGTGCAAAACTTTGGATTTTTGTTACAAGTGTTGTATTTTACACTATGTGTATATTATTTAAATAAATATATAGTACCCGGATGCCCGAGCTGTGCTCGGTACTTTTTTAGCTAACATTCATTGACTTCGTGTCACTTGACAACGCCATCTGCTGGAACGACTTTATTGCTCACAAAAAATAGTATTATTATTCGCCAATAGATGTCAGGAAGAGTCATATTTTTCAGTTTAAACACGAATAAAATTTTTGGTTGAAACTCGAATAAAATGACGTTTTCTAAAAAATATTCCTAGCTAGATCGATTTATCGCCCCCGAAACCCCCTATATACTAAATTTCATGAAAATCGTTGGAGCCGATTCCGAGATTCCAATTATATATATACAAGAATTGCTCATTTAAAGGTATAAGATATTTTGACAAACACACAAAATTTTAAGATAGGTTTATATAATAAATGTTAGCAGGCTGTGACATGATTTTGTTACTTTCCTGCACATGTATAATTGTCTTGTTTGTGACACAATAAAGGTTAGATCATTTTTATTATTATTATACTAAACTAAAACTACAAACATATTTTTGTACTGACTTCAAAGGGCGCTTTTCGGTTCGATTGTTGCACTTAACTGTTCTACAGCTCTACTGCTTCGCGACAAGGCTATTTCACATACTGCACAGAAAACGACTTCCAAATTTGAAGAGCTTCAATTGGAAGGTCTAAGATATCCTCCCCACTCTCCCACGGCGTTGACAGCGAATGTATTTTCTCCTTTGCTAGGAAGTTTGGCATCAGATAAATTTCCCGCTTGTCAACGTCACCGATATTACCCTTTTGTCAAATATGACATACCTATCAAAAGTCAGTTGTAAAATTATGGGTTATTCTCATTGACCTCTAAGTATATGAACATGAAATAGTTACCAAAAAAGCCTGCCGCTGGCTACTAAATATGGCTGCCATTTGACATTACTAAGGCTGTCCAGAAAACGTAAAGTATCGATATCGATCATAGATTTAGGATGTACTAGATAGACAAAGTCAGTTAAAAAGCGAAACCAAAAAAAATATGCGTTAGTGTGAGTAAATTGTTTATGTATGAGTTAAAAAAAGGGTTGTTAAAAAGGTCACATACGTTATTAATATATTAAGACATTGTATTCGTAAAACATTGGCTTTAAGTATCACAACCGAAGTCACTATTAGATGGTATATTTGCACGCGAAACCTGTCTTTTAGGGTCACCATCTTTGTCTTTGTCGGCCGAAACAGCAATGCTATTCATTATCATGTTCCGGTTAGAGCGTAAGGTAGCTGTTAAAATGATATAAGTGGCATTATTATTCCGCCAAACAGATAGGAAAGTACAACTTTGTTATGTATATGTGGCCTATGTATACAGTTCTACAATAAGCTTCCCAATTGTATGAAAGAACTTCCAATTAATAAATTTAAAAAATGTGTTAAATGTAAATTAAATCAAAAGGGTTATTATACCATTGCTGAATATTTAACAGATAAGACTGCTTGGGGTTATTTGCTCCTCATGCCAATCTCTTATAATATATAATGTGTCATTACATAAATTATTGTAAATATGTTTTAAAGTAAAAAAAAAAAGACAAGCCCGCTGAGTTTCTTGCCGGATCTTCTCAGTGTGCGGCCGCGTTCCGATCCGTCACAAGTGCCTCTTGTAGGTTTATGTGAAATAAAGAAGATTTATTATTATTATTTTATTTACATTCACAATATTTCTTATTTATTACATTTATATGTTTAACAAAAAAAATATTAAAAATATAAATATAAAAAACAGATTCCCACTAGCGGTGGTCTCTTTTGACTAAACCGTCAGTGGTCAGGGCGACAAACTAAGAAACTTCCGCACAATGCGTGCCGTCCCCAGTATTACTGCTTTCTGTATCTGATCCCTAACCCAGGAATGTAGCGAGAGTTTCTTTAGATGGTGGGCGAAACTCTTCGCTATGAGACCGTTTACGGAAATGACTACAGGCACAATTATTATTATTATTAATATATGTCTATGATATGGTTATGACATGTTAGGTTGTTGGGTGCTTAGAAGTTTCTATTTAGTCAGTTTTTATCTTGTACTTAAGTACTATTTAAAGGATGAAACAATTTAAGCGAAATGATTCAATTGATGTTGGTGATTTTCAGGAAAAAGTACTCGGGTTACGCCCTCGAGTCGAGGTTGCATTTCCGCATACACTCCAAGTTGGGTTTGATCCGCGACAGGCGCGGGCAGGAACGGGCCGCAGCCTCCACTAGCCCAGTGGCCCTCGCCTGAGACAGGTCCAGGCGGGGCACCTTAGACCGCTTCGCCTTGATCGTTAGATTCTTCATGTGTCCCGCTATTTTCCCCGCATATGGTTACCATCAACAGGAAATATAACAAGTTCAATCAGTCTCACAAAAAAAACATTTGTTTAAACAAAGCTACGTCACCCCAAAGGTTGTATTTTTATTCCATTTATCGGTGGCGTAAGTTTGTGACAGGCGTGTCTGTTGAATAGATTCTATACTTCTTATCGTCGGAGCTTGGTGGAATTCCATTCTTGATGTAATTTATTTAGAAACACAACATCATCAGGCCTATATAGCCCTAATATTAAATTAGGGTTATATAGCCCTAATGATGCTTGTATAGCGAAACGGGTTGGCTAAATTATAAAAATAAAAAATAATAAAATATATTGTGGAAAGTACAAGTGTTTTTAAATAAATTACATCGTGTCTGTTCAAACCACATATAATTTGTGTAACGTTGTTATAAAAGATGACATATGTGGGTCGGCCGAGCGGTCACCACTGGCGAGCTCGGTACCATCCTCCGTTAGTGTTGGGACCAACAGCGGCTTCACCTAACAAGTTGGTAACTTAGTACAATCTATTGTACAAATTTTGACATACACCTACAGATGGCGCGCGAGTTGAATGTAGATCTTAGGAATGCGGTAGTGCTGTGACCTAATGAGTTATGAATGTCGATAAATTTAAATGTCATAAGTTTAAATTTATTTTGTACACTAGGTTAAGATGATGGAAAAAAAAACAATATCATAATTGTCACATGTTTTTAATAATAATTTCAAAACGAAATAAAAAAAATTTAATCAGATTCAGAAATGGTCAGCCATTGCTCGGTCGAAAGCATTATTCAAATTAAATGTCAAATTTTTGTTCCGTCTTTCTTCAACACACATGATTGACCGCCTCGTTGGTCGAGTGGCTAGCGTACTCGCCTAACTGCATCGACGAATCTCGAAGCTCGGGTTCGATTCCCGACGGGGGCAGGCATTTGTGTGATGAACATTTAGATGTCTGCATTCCGGGTCTGGGTGTTTATTAAATGTATTCTGATATCTATTTACGTATTTCTATGTACTAGTATCGTTGACTAACACCCATAACACAAGCATATAATTTGCTTACTTTGACAAGGATGGCACAGCACTACACTGCAGGCGAGCGAGGTGGGGCGTTTACCTCAGAGCTTTGAGCTTACGCTGAGGACGGCACACAGTCTCTAATATATTTAAAATCGTTGTCACTTTGGTAGAGAAATTTCAACTCTCGAACCTCGAATTAAACCTGATTTCGATTGTCGTTCAAAAATATGTCTGTGAGACAAATATTATGTACAACTTATAATAAATAATAATAACGAAGCACGTACAAATCTACTAAGCCTAGTCAGACAAAAGATTGATAAAATGTTTAAATAAAAAGGACTGCCAAATATATTTTTTTGTTTAAAGATTCGTACAAATACCTAAAATGAACGACCGATAGCCTGTTGTACAAATTAAATACCATCTAATCCTCAATGAAAAGTACGAAATTTTATCAAGGAACATGACATTTAATATAGTAATATTCATAAATAACAAACATAAATGTCCAATTTGCTTTGCGTCTAAACTTATTAAAAATTATCTGAACTTTGTCGAAACTAAAGCAAATCAAATTGACGATAAACATTCAGTGCTTTCAATAATCGCATCTGTGCTCTAGCAGTTCAGTTGTCGGACTTGACTGCGGAGGTCCCGGGTTCGAATCCCGGGTCGGGCAACAAAAAGAAAATTGGGTTTTTCCAATTTTCTAATAAAAACAAATGTTGCTCGGGATGGGACGGGAGTGTCTTCGGCTCGTCGTGGGTGCCCTTGTTGTGCCTCTGCCTACCACTTCGGGGATAGGGGCGTGAAGATACTTTCAATATTATATTTTTGCTGATATATTTGTGAACACCTTGGAATGTGCCTGTTAAAAGCTTTGCAAGTTTTAAACATTCGTGTCACTAGGCGGCGACTTCACACTTAGGTATTGCACATACTAAACGTTGGCTTCTTTGTTTTCCCATGCCATGTGCAAAATTCCGGGTATTATCCAAATGTATGTGTCTTAAAACGTCTCGTCCTTTTGCTCATGTTTAAGACGACGCGTAGCAAAATGGACAAAATTTTCGTTATTATTAGTACTTATTGTAGTTAATAAATATATATAATTGATGCTGGAAATAAGTGAATCAAACGTTATTGAAGCATGACTGAAGACTTATTTCACAACATCTATAAGGTAGGTATAACATAAACCATACAAACTTTAGAAGTTTTGTTTAAAATGTCCATTTTTGACATAAAATAAAAATAATCTAAGTACCTAAATGTAGAATTAAATAATCAGTTCTAAACTAACTAATACTACTACTAATATTGTATGAAAACGTAACTATGTAATTATTATAAACAACATACATGATCATTTCAGGTTATATGGGTGACTTTAACATAAGTATGTTTTTAAGTGACACAAATTTAAGCAGTTATTTTCGTATTTTGTCGGTCTATCTTTATTATATTTGGTATACTTTCTACTAGTAAAGTATATTTGACCGCCTTGTTGGTCGAGTGGCTAGCGTATACGCCTAACTACATCAACTTACCGTGAGGCTCGGGTTCGATTTCCGACGGGGGCAGACATTTGTGTGATGAACATTTAGATGTCGGCATTTCCGGGTCTCGGTGTTTATTAAATTTATTCTGGTATCTATTTAAGTATTTCTATGTATAAGTATCGTTGACTGACACCCATAACACAAGCATATAATTTGCTTACTTTGGGGTTAGATTCAATTTGTGTAATTTGTCCAGTAATGTTTATTTATTTATTTATATTTGACTATGAATAAGTGCGATGACTTCAAAACCATTATATTATATTATGTTGTATTGGTAATGAGGTAAAAGACAATTGTACAGAGTGATGTCCTACGTCCCTTTGGTTGTACGAAATTTACATATTGTTGAAAATGTAATTACGATATACGAACTTTTTATTCGTATGTTAGCTGTATATTTACGTATACAAAAAACAGCAAAAGAAATTGTGAATATAGGATGTCAGACAATCCATATGTAGCGTGAAACTACTCTTAACATTTTTTGAAGATTAATATAATATCATTATTATGTGGCACTAGGAGCATTTCAAGTTGGAGTATTTCCCTTTTGCTAGTAATGGTACTAAATTAGAGGACTTGGACCCTCGTCGAGTGGCCGGCATTAAGTGCACTACAATGTGAAATAGTCGCTTTTTTTATGATATTGGAAGGCAAACAAGCAGACGGATTTCCTGATGGTAAGAAATTCACGCCGCCTAGAGACAGCAAAGGTGGTAATGGTGCGTTGCCAACCTGAGGCCGGGGTGTTAGGCCTCGAGCAAAAGTAAGTTAACCGGCTACCTTACCCTCCGAACCGGAACACGTCATGACGTTATGATAGGAATAGGTAAGGCGGTGGTACCAATCCGGGCGAGTCGCTGCTAAACTCTACCACCTAGTCAGATGTCACGGTGTTAGTGACGGTGAGCCTATGCTCGCCTTTTACGAGCTGCCTGGCAAGGAAGGCAGATGGTCTATTCTACAAAGGAGCCCGGACCAACACGGGGGACAAATTTGTGTTGTGACAATTATTATCGTCATACTTTTTTTGTCAAATGTTCTGAGACGTTTGATATTTTTTTATAGAACAACTTTTTTATTTTATTTTTTATTTACTAAAAATTCCAAATTCGTTAACTTTTCGAAAGCTGTTGTTTTAAAATCTGTTCTCACTAGTTCACATATTTACCGTCAAAGACATTTACACAAGTTAGTTATGTAATGATGTTTATTATAGTGTATAGGTTATAAGATGTATATTTAAATATACACGCATTCCGCCGTGCATTATTAAGGTAGGTATAATTATGCAGCTGCCAACAGTTGGGTGCTTAATTCTGTTGTATTTCTAAGTCGTCTATTGTTCACTTTTTGTATTAATGTATAAAAATGTATATTTTGTTATTCAGCATGTTTATTTTTTTACAATTTTTTTGCACCCAATTTGTCTATGGTACTTGATAAATATTGGTAGTGTGATTTTAAGAACACGTTTGTGTAAATATACATGCATTTGTTATCACAAGCATAACGATTTAATATTGATGTGATATCTTTGTTAAGAATCGTTTTACCGTTTCTTATTATAATGTAATAAGAAATAAACTTATTTGAGGTGCGAACGGAGGTGGAACACTAAAATCGGACTTCGTGACTATATAAATGTTAATTGTAGTTGTATCAGACTTTCGACAGAAAGCGTAGTATTTAATACTATTTTTTATGGTTCTAAACTTATAGTTTTAAAAGTTAAAGTGAAAAAGTTAAAAGTATTTTTCCAAATGTTCGCGTAACTCAATAGTGCTGAACAATACGTTCACGACGACAATATATTGTCGATTTAACGTTTGACAATATTGAGTGTTGATTTATTTTGCTGGACGTTTCACTTGGTTCTTATTGTAAGTGCCAATTATTAAGCTGACTATTGAGTTGTAGTAGGTACAGACGAGTACTGTCGTAGGTTTTACTTAATATATTCTACCGTCAAGATTCTAATGTTATTTATTAGAAATACAAGTAAGTGGACAATAAAAACGTGATTGTAATATACAGCATACTTTTTGCTAAGGGAAGCGGACGGATAATGTACACATTAGAATTAGCAGGCAGGGATATCAAGTCCCTCTTTGCGTACGCTTACGTTTGCGTACAATACGAGCGTAAAATTGGTATCTCGACGCTGCGTACGGCTCTTAGTCTATTGTAAATCCATGCATTTTTTGATGTCATAATTAAAAATATAATGTCGCGTTGTATAGAAATTACTATGTTTAATGTTATTTGTTTTTGTTAAACATTTGTTATTTATTATTCGTTAATTTCTTTCATTAAATTTTAAATTTGTTTATGATTTTAAAATATACACCGTGACCTTGCCAGTAATTAAAGCTGTTTTGATTTGTGATAAATTTTGTGTTTAATCAATTATAGCAGGTATTTATTGTTTGTTAAAATAAGTATACTTAATGTTATAACTTTGTAGTCCTTTCTATAATTTATTTTAAGATTTGTGACGTCACTTTGGTCACACTAAAAGTTGTTCACGGTTATTGAAAAGAATAGGCTTGTGTCCACCAATAATAAATCGGATTTGTTGTGGTATCTATAGTTTTGTTATTATTAATAGATGTCAATAAAATTTATTATTTACAATAAAATATAAAGATTAATTTTATTTTTAAGAAATATTAAGCTGAAAAAAAACAATTTCATCATGTGACAGTGAACGCCGATCAGAACGCGTTACGTCACAGAGTGCGTCCGCCATTGTTGTTGTTGACGTTTTAGTAGTAAATAAAAAAAAGCAAAGTATCAATTACCAACTACGGTTTGTTTTGTTTTGCACTGAGTGACGTCATTCAGAACGCCATGATAGTTTGAGCGTTTTCGCGGCAAATTCGTACAGGTTTATAAAAAAAATAATAATGTTGCTCATCGATTTTTGGAAACAAATTCAGTTATTTCTGTTCAATATCGAATAAAGGAAAGAATCAATCACTAAATACATTTTTGGACACAAGCCTATTTAGTGTACAATAGTACCTATGTTTACTGTTTTTTCAAACTATTTTTCATTACATTGAGGTAACTTATCATTAGATCAATGAATTTTCGAAAGCTCGCGGGGCGCTCGCGCTGTAACATGCTGACGTGTGCCAGTTCCACTGTGTAATGGTGACACCACGTGGAATTTTGGATTTAAAGTACATTTGATATCAAATAAACACCTAGTATGTTCTCGTTAATTCTTCTCGAACTGTAGGTGTGCAAATTCAACATGCAAAAAATTGCCAAATTTTTCTTTTTATGTATGTATTTTTTAAGGATCAAGTCTGAATTTCGAAATCCAAAAAAGGAGTTGCCAAAATGTATAGCTTCTAATGTGTCCTAGATATGTAATAGTTAATAATATAATGTCCTACTTTAAACTGTAAGTGACTTGTACTTTGGATAATAATAATATTGTATGCTACATATTACATGTTTTTAACTTATTTATAATATATGTTTACGCTAAATTCTTCTGTTTCTTTTAATAATTGAATTACTTTATAACAAAAGAATTACTTAACACGTTTAGCGTCCCTTAAGCGGAAATATTTGTTGTGTATTTGGATAGTGAATAAGTTTTAAACTATGTTTTGTAACAGGCTTTTATTTGTAAGGCTTATTCCCAGAAGAAGACTTGGTATAGTACTTTACTATACAAGACGTATCGAATAAGCCCAAATGCGATATTATGGTAGTGTTGGAAATTTAAGGAGTCCGTATGACCACCTTCAACCTCCATCATATAAACTGCATTATTTCATAACATTTCTTTCTATTTCTTTCTTTTTTTTTAATATGGCTTTCGCTCGTTTTTCCCGACATAATTAGCCAATGTCAAGTATAAGACCACCACAACTTATGTATTTTACTTTGTACGGTCTGACTGAGGATATTGAGCTACCTTAACTGTCCAATTGTCCATACAAGGCTTATGTCGACCCTCACCTTTATTATTAATAAAAAACCTACATTTGACATCGCTAAGTTTTTTCGTTATACTTCAGCTAAAATTATCATGTTAGAAATATGAAAGTAAAACAAATAAAATAAATTAATAATGTGTTAAAACTAAAACTATCATTTAAAAGATGTCTGTACTAATAATAAAGAGGAGAGATTTGATTGTTTGTTTGTATTGAATAGGTTCCAAAACTACCGGACCGATTTAAAAACTTCTTTCACCATTGGAACCCGACATTATTCCTGATGAACATGAACTATATTTGTAACTACAAAAAGTTAGGGTTCCCTACTTAAACTTCAATAATGTAACACAACTTGTAAGAAATTTGCTATAAAATGTCTTTCATCGCATGCGCTTCGTGAACCGTTACTTATAAGATATAAGGATATTATACAATATTAAAGAACATATTAATATCTACAAAAAAGTTTGTGACACTATTACAGTTACGTTAAAATTGCCTACTTTAAAACATTTTTTTTCTATTTTCTATTTTTGCTCGGAACACATCAACGGCAAGAGGTAACATTATGGCCGCAGGAATAGATGAGTATAAATGAGGCCGTCAGCGCAAAAGTGGCCTAAGCCTAACATAGTTAATGTTGAGATAATGACGTTTGAATTTTTATTAATTTCGCAAATTACATTTTTTGTGGCTCAGGCACCTTACGCATTTAAAGTAACTGTATAATTTCTCCTAAATCAAGAAGGTTAGTCCAAAAATAAAATTCATATATAACTAAAATCACATGTTTTTTAAATTGGTGTACCTAACACTTTTAATTTGAACAGGTTCATTATCGAAAATAATATTAACTGCAGCATTTGATGTCTTTATCTTATTGTAAGCTTCTTAGGCCACTTATACACTGCTTCGTAGCTTACATTGTCATATCTTAAGTAAGGATGAAACTAGGGATAGGCCGGTTTAGCATTAAAGATGATAAAGTTCTAAATAAATTGCAGTAGATAAGTCGGAACATGAAAAATGTGGGTTAGGCCACTTTTGCGCTAACCGCCTCAAATTAACCTTCCATACTTAAAAAAAGTCTGTTTTTTCTTAGGAGTTCAATTTGGTAAACAACAATGGCGGAACAGTGACATTAGGGAGCCGTGGACAATGAATAGGGTTGGGAATGATCAAATGACCGAATGAACAAGAATGACGTACTACCGTGAATGAATGATATTTATTGGTCAATACTAGTACAGTAATCTAATAGATAGTAGTTGTAGTGTTATTATATTGTGTGTATGTGTATTAGTGTTATTGTATTCATAGTATCAGAGATTAGTAAATATAAATATTGTCTTTGATCTTACGTACCTATTTCACATAAGTTCTAAACGGCCTAATTTAATGGTGTACAAAATTTGGGTAGAAGTTTTGAACACCCGTATTTCGATGGTTTCCTGTATGTTTGAAAGTACATCCACACTATAAAAGAAGGAAGATTGGATTGTTAGTATGTCAGTTTGTATTTAATAGGCTCCAAAACTACTAGACCGTTTTGATAAAATATTTTTACCATTACGAGCAGATATTATCGCTAATGAACAAAGGCTACGTTATTTCTACGAAAAGTAAGGAGTTTGTACACCCGTGCGAAGCCGGGGCGGGCTGCTAGTAAGAAATAAAAAGGATTTGTTTTAAAACAAATGCCATGTGTATGTTAGGGTAAATGTGGATAGTGTGGTTATTATTCTCTATTACCAGAAACTATGCATGCATAAATATATGGGCATGATACTTTAAACTCTGTCGCGAAGTCCGAAAGTGGAAATCAGTGGCTGGAATTAAACCAAACAACTCCTCAGAGCAATCCCCATGATAGATGCGGTAGAGAACACTGAGTGACACCAAGGAATCAAGCCGATTGGTAACTGCCCGGTCATTGACAATTTGTCGGCAATAGGTCGGCTTGAAATACTGTCTCACTTAACTGAGCACACCAAGTTTTTTCGAGACTTTTTTACCCTTCTCCTCCAGATGACCACGAAATTGAACATCACGCGAAATGTCAACGCCGAGTATACCAATGCAGGCTGTAGTTAGGGAAACGATCTCAAATCGAGGAGATGCGACAAAGGGAGTCTTTTTAGCGAAAAACGTGCTTGTGTCTTGCTAGGGTAAAATTGCACCAGATTATGCTGGCCCCAAAACGAAATTTCAGGCAAAAGATTGTCAACTTTAGACACAAGTTGGTTTCGGCTCTCGAAGACATGTTCCCGAGATATACAGGTCAAAGTGTTAAGCGTCCCCAGTAGTGTCGTCGTCTGCATAGCAACGAGTGTTACTAATTTGCAACATGTCATTGATATAGAGAAGAAACAAAGTAGGAGAAATCACACAGCCTTGGGGAACACCAGCATTGACAGGCTTGAACTCCGAGCACACACCGTCGACAAGGACCTTGATGCTACGCCCCGTCAAAAACTAGTGTTATTGTAAAATGAACAAGTCAAATATCTAGAAACCAAAGTTAAATTTACTTCAAATCGTACAAACAATCAAATTAAATGCAATTAAGAAATTGGTAGTAGAACTCTTAAAATTCTTTATCTTTTTTTATTTCTGCAGGTCCGAGATTTTTGACGTTTGGAATTGCAAGGCACTGTTTGTGTTTTCTTGCACTCGCAGCGATTTCAATATTTTATTCTGAAGTTCAGTTGCCATGCCGAAAACCTTGCCCACCTTAATTTTAAATTCTTACGAGCGTTTTCTCTCACAGTTATTAGTTACAATAATAATTGACTTGATTGATTAATTCATAATAATTGACCGAGCGAGAGAAGCGAGTAAAGGTCTGTGTGTTCAGAAGAGGTTGAAGTTGTACGTTTGTTCGTCGATAACACGCGTAGCTTTGATCCGATTTTAACGAATGCGGGTAAGTCATATACTTAATACAATCATTAAATTCGAATGAAGCCTATCCAAATCGAGGTAAAGCTTTTGTTAACATACTCTTATCAAAGAAATGGCGAATGATGGAATATTGGAATTAATGATCCATCGGTTCCTCGCGAGTTCTCAGTTCGGTTCGTATCTGCTAGTAGTTAAGGTAATGTGTTTGGAATTTATGTTTAAGATGACCTGTACATTTTTATATAAGTACAAAACTTATGACTAAAAAAATGCGGGTCAATCTGTAAAGCACATTCTACAAAATAAAAATAAATAAATAAAATTTTAGTATGCGTAAATGAATGATTGCCCAATTTACATTATGACTTTTATCAGTTATCCCCTTTAGTACCTAAACAGGACAGAAAGTAGCCTATATCATT
Organism: Calephelis nemesis; assembly: GCA_002245505.1. Taxonomy (NCBI): domain Eukaryota; kingdom Metazoa; phylum Arthropoda; class Insecta; order Lepidoptera; family Riodinidae; genus Calephelis; species Calephelis nemesis. Next base: position 24,925 of record NJDD01009494.1, read on the forward strand.
CCTAGAGACGTAGGTCGCGGTCGTGGAGTACCTAGGTACCTAACTGTCAAATTTCATTACGATCGGTTGCGTAGATGTGGCGGGGATTGCGGTTGGGGTACAGATAGACATTTTAAAAATTCTACATTTTTTAAAATATCTCTAATGTAGGTACAAAGTTCACACTTTCACAGTTTTATTGTAAGTATAGAAAGTTAAAAGCTTTATATAGTATAATATGGGTAAAAAAAGTATGCTAAATATGGGTATAATTTCTTTAACCAAATAAAACATTCTTTTGTCTTATTTTATATTGTTTCTGAAATGTATTTCACATTTACAAGTGCATTTTTAACGAAATCTAGTCCGCCGAGATGTCAGAGCGCGGCGCAATCCCAAAGTTTACTCGAGGTGAGAAATGTATTTTCACTCACTTGGTACTAACGTTCGTGGCGATTCTCGTGGTGGTCATCTTCTACTTGGTCCATCTGTACTTGGTTAGACATGGGACTGACACTGCGTTTGAGACGAGGAGAGTGATGCCCGGATCTACCCTCAGTAAGTACACTCTTACTCCTAATATGGCCCAGCGCCCACCTCGCTTCAATAGCATCTACTTAATATAGAATTTACGTATAAAGTAATGTAATGAAGATATTGCTAGAGGTAACACGAGTGTTGGAACAACTGCAACCGCCGGCGACTGCTAATTTCGATAAATAATGAAAATACTTCCACCCGGTGGTCTGATGATCTGGTCAACGTCGCGGGGGGTCGCTGGATA